>APFE031689455.1:0-10350 GCA_000404065.3 Pinus taeda
CTAAGAAACTCAAAACTGTATTGTGAGATTCAAACTGCCCAACACCAAGTCACTGATTAGCAGTGCAACAATCAGGATCTCAAAGTCGAACCAATGGTTGTTTGTGGTTATGTATTATAATGCCTGAGGACTTTCGTAAACACTTTTTAAATGTCCTTTCCTTAGTAACAGTATCTTCCTGTGCTGCCTCTCGCCTCTAGGACCAATTATGACTATGTCGATGAAGAAAAATATGCTTTAGACCTGCAGCCCACATAATATCTAAAAAAAAATTGGCCTATTTCACAGTAATAACCCGAAACCAAATACAGTGCCTTGATTTGAAGTTTGATCATTCATCAGCAAATAGAAAACATGCAATAAATTGACACACTTCCTAGAAACATTTCATGAATAAACTCCAGTTCTTTAAATCATACCTGTATTTGTATTCATACTAGCATATTGCTGGTGTAATGGGTGCACAATGAACAGTGGGGATAAATTAGAAAATGTGTAGAAAGGGGAGTTTCAACAATATGTACATGCATAAACGGAGTATTAGAGCTCTATGCAGCCCTTACATGGTACAACATCACAAATTGTGGATATCTGATACTATCATGTACAACATAGATGTTCAACTATTTTGCATGTGGATATGGGTTCAGAAGGCTCTGTACACATATTCATGGAAGAGATTATGAATCATGGTGAATATAGTATGTCGTGTAAGAATTGTCTTTCCCCAATAATTGTTTTTTCAGATCCTGAACTATTCTACGTTCGCCTGGAAGTGAGTCCGTTCCAGTTGTGCCTTGCCGCCTTACATAGACAAACCAATCACTGTCGGACATTTCTTCAGTCCACTCTTTGTCAGACAAGGTTGATGATTGAGAAAGTTGTTCCACTGTTACAACAAGTGAACCTACACACTGTATAACTCCATCAGTTGCGCTAATCAAGCTCAGTTGGACACCATTCTCCAAGAGCTCCACACGAAATGGCATAGGAAGAGGCACTTCACTAGAGGAGGCAAAAGTGTTTGCCCATTCTTTGATAAGCTCTACAGTCTGGCAAAGTGTTATGCACATTAGAATTTAAACTATTTCACTCAATCAAACACTATAAAGTCTAAATTTAAGGAAAGTAAGATTTTTTTAGGAAACATTTCCATGCAGGAAACAGAGTGTTTCCTCCAACATAGTTTAAATGTAAACTGCAATTACCTTTGTCACTTGGGACTTGCTTACAGGGAGGGCAAGGAGCTCAGACGTGCAAGAGCGGCCAAAAAGACCTTTCCATGGCCACGAAATGGTTTGCTCAGAGTTGGATTTCTGCCGTTCATTGCTTGTGGAATCATTATTATTGAACTGATTTATCCAGGACCAAAACCACCATAATGTCCCGACTCTTAACTTGAGCTCAGCATTCATCCTTGCCTTCTGCTGAGCTATTGTCTCCTCAACCACTGATGATTCTGAGATAAATAAGAACAGGGAAAATATTAGAACAATTTTTAATGAGATGGCCCTTTAACGATATATAGAAACCATTCGCTAACACTATATACAGATGGGAAATATTAGAACCATTTTCAGTGGGATGGTTCTTTCACTTTTGTCTTTGGTGGTAGTCGTTGTAAGGGATAATTTGCCAGTACTTCACATGAGGAAAGAAAAGGAGGGGCGGTATGCAGAGTGACCCCCGGTCTTGCTTCCATCTATCCTGGACAATGGGCAGAATTCATCATCCAGATGCCATTGGATGACGATCCTCATTGAGGCCAGCTGCCACTTTATAGGGATTTTGTTTTGTTTGTGTTGCAAATGACTCAACTGGCAGGAGCAAAAGTGAAAGTAGGTGGTCGAACCCTTGCCAACAATCAAGTGAGTTAATAAAGGGGATTTTCGAGATGTTCGAGTGCCAAAAAGACAAAGTGGGTGGAAAAACCAGTGCAAAACAAGGTGAACTCATTGCAAATCAACATTGAGAATTCCAGTGTGAATCTTAAACAAAAAAGGTTGGAATCAGGGGTTTGGTACACATGGTCTAATCACTAAAAAAGTGGAGTGAGAATACAAGCAATAAGTTATATGTAAATATTAAAATTACCATTTTTTTTTTTCAAAATATGTCTTTATATTTACAAATCAAAACTATACAAAAAAAAAAAATGGAAGAATATATATAATGGTAATCATAACTTCTTTCTCAGAGCAACCAGAGCTGAAATAAAGTTAGACTAGCTACTTGGATCCAATGAAAAGGTATATTTTTATAAAAAAAGCTTTTTTGGCTAGAAGTCAATGCGTATCGCATTTCAACACATTGAACAAAAGACAGAGAGCTAACCTCATGTGCAAAAGCAGCCTTACACCTAATTTTTTAAAGAATAAATACAATAGAGACTTTTAAACAATGTCAAAGCACTGCAAATGCAGGAAGAACTTAAGAGGAACAATCACCAAATAAAGTTGACTACCAACAAAGCCTACCCTAAAACACCCTTGAGCATTAATCTTCAAGAAACCTCCAACATTGGTTGACAAACTAACAAACTAAAAATATGTGTTTAATTGTATCAAGTGCTGAAAAATAGGACATAGACCATTGGAGAGTCCACTCTTGGACAACCTGGCCTCGAATGAAACCCCTTTGATAAATCATGACCCATGCAAAAGCTCTTAGCTTATAAGAAAGCTGAATTGACCAAACATTGTGTAGGAAATGAATCCATCTATCCTCTAAATCCATGAAGAGCTAATGCGCAATAAGAACCAGAGATAATGGATGTCCTTGATGAAGCATGCAATACAAATGATGAGAATCATACTGCAAAAATAGGCAACCAAAGCAGCAACTCCAGCCCCTCCAAAATAGCACAAGCATCCTAATGGTCATTTTAAATAGCTCAATCTCCAGGATAAGTTCTTGCAACTCCATAATTGAGAAGATGATTAGGCACAAGGAGGCCATACTCCTAAGCAAGAGCACTACTCCTCCCTGGAACAAGAAGCTATGTCCCACAAATCACTCAAGAAAACAATGCTTTTCTTAAATCTAGGAGGTTGGAAGTGGAGATGGCCACTATACAAGAATCCTGAACCTTCTAACTCAAATGGGCCAACAGGCTAAGTCCTAATTTTCCTTGCTTCCCTCCCATCGCCAATGAACCAAACCTACAACCACTTTCCAAACTAACTAGATGCTTTGAAAAATGAGGGAGCCTAACACTTAAACAAGTGAGCTGATGAGATGATATCACATAGTTCAAAAGTCCCTAGACTCTACCTGAATGTTACATTGTGTGCACTCAATGCTAAAACAAAATTTGCCAAGGAGATGAACCCTCAAGATAGAGGTTTCATGTCTAGCACCATAGGTGAAATTACCACTTTTACAAACAAGTCAAACCTTCTTGTTCCAATGGAAGGCACTATTACAAGATTTGATCAAACTACACGTGTGCACTTGTACATTCCTTGGCAGAAGCCTAGAAAGTGTTTCTCTTTTGAACTATTAGCATTCTTTGGATCCAAAGAATGCAACTCAACCCCCTAAAGCTAACAACTAGTAGTGGATGGTTATCAATGATTTTGTTGATTACCATGAGGGTAAAATTTGGATTGATGTCAAGAAATAAAAGAAAAAAAAAGGCAAGTAAGGTAGGGGTATGTTAGTTCTTTTTTGTTAATTTTATTGGTGTCATATGGGTTTTATTTTGTTGACCAATATCTTATCATGTTAATTTATAAAGGAGTTTTAAAATGATCAGAAATAGAGTCAATATATAATAGGTATTAGGGGTGGAAAGATGTATTGGGAGGGGAGTTTAACAAAAGAATTTTTAGAAGATATTTATCAATATCTAGTCTATATTAGAGGTACTTTTTAATATCCCACAAATACATGCACCATATCACAAATTTACTAAATAAAAACCCCGTAATTTGTCTATGTTTATAACTTTAAGATGATAAAAAAAATTTAATAATCCAACCCTAAGTATTGAATTTTGGACTTGCTAACAAAAGCCTCAGAGGCAACACACCCTATTTTCACTAAAGTATAAACAAATTGCCAAATTATAGAGTTTGAATGAAGTTTAGGTAGCATGAAGGAACAAGGAGACATGCTTGCAATCAATCACCCACATCAAAATAAAAGTTACAAGGACACTATAATGTGTTTACCACATTTTCTCCTAGCCCCGGTCTTTAGTCAAGGTTAACTAGAATTATTTAGCAAGAGTATGCTTGGAGAATTTTGGACTTTGCTAATAGAAGCCTCAAAGGAAGCACACCCTATTTTCACTGAGGTATACACAAATTGCCAAATTAGAGAGTTTAAATGAAGTTTAAGTAACATGAAGGAATAGAGAAACATGCTTGCAATCAATCACTCCACATCAAAATGAAAGGTACAAAGTAGACTGCTATAATGTGTTTACCACAATTTTTTCCTAGCCCCGTCTTTAGTCAAGGTTAACTAGAATTATTTAACAAGAATATGCTTAACAAGAATATGCTTAGAAAAGCCTCTCCCATATTCTTCCAAACTATCAAAAATGCATGATCTAGATATTTAAATTATTTCATTGCAAGTAATAAACTGTCAAAACAACTTACATAATGCATTTGCTAATATTTCATTGTTAATAAAAATGTATGCATCGACATCACATTAGGGAAAAGTTCCCAACTGCTATCAAAGATTAAAGGAATGTGAATTTCAAAAACATAATCTCAATCACTATTGGTTCCTTACAACCATTTTGGACCCTTCAACATTTTTACTATATATTTTTTTATTTTATTTTTTTAACAGTTGATAGGGTTCAAATTTAAACTAATAAGAACCAAAGATTAAAAAACATAAACAAAAATCAAATTAAATAATCTACAACGTTTCTGACCAAATCTAATGAAAGTTGGGTCAATTTCATGTAACCCTATATATCAGTATAGCATATATGTAGATATAATGTCAATATCTAAACCAATCTGAGCTATTGTACATTCTTAAGTGAGCATATAGTACAAAGAAGTCAGTTGACACTTAGTTCCAGGGAGAAAATTGTACTCGGTTATTAGTTACAACTTATGGCATATTGTAGTCATGGGCAATATAACTGATGCTTAGATAATATTAGTATAGATATTTATTATTCTTAAAAGATTGAAATTTTATTTAGAGTGTAAATTTTGAAAAAAGTTTGTATTTTTATAGATTTGATCCTTAATGTGTTTGATTCGTGGAAAAGATGGACCTGTGCTAGTTATATGTATACCATGTGTAATTTTCATTGTTTAAATTACATTTTTTTAATACAAAATAGATTCAATGCCTTGAAAATCTTTTTGGGCACCTAGATTGCTTAAACTACATAGCTTAAACTTGCAATTCCCCTTCCAACAAATCGTTGCTAGATTTTAGACAGAATTATTCTAAAAAATTACTTGAAAAGGAACCAAATGTAATATCTTGAAACTACTTAAAATGCTTTTAAAATGTTTTAACCATAACAATTTTATTTTTTTTATTTACAATATATCCATAAGTTAAATTGAATGTTTATTTATTTACCACATTCCATATTAATATTTTATGTTAAATTAACAATTAAGTTAAAATATATTAAGGACTTTTTGTATTGTGAAATATTTTATTTAAATATATTAAGTAACTGAATTTTTCACTTTAAATATATTTTTTAAGAGGCATTATACCTATTTTATTATGATGTATATATATAATATAATAGATATATATATATAAAGTTTTCTTTTCATTTTTTTAATCACTTTATTTATTAATATAAAATTACATATCAAAATTAATTTATTTATGGTTTGAAAGAAGTAAAATAAAATATTTTACCGAGATTCTGATAATAGAAGTGAAATTATTGGTGTAATATTTTTTAATTAAAACTAAATTAGAAAAATATATAAATCTTTTTTATTTTTACTGCTTTTTTTATTTTGATATATAAGAAATACAGGTGTAAACTGTAATTGAGATTGAAAGAATTATACATTTCTTTCCTATTAACATATAGGCTGAGAATTTAAGTGCAAGATTAATGGCATGAATCATTATAAAGTAATTTAAATTGAAAATTTTGTAAGATGTAAGACGTAAAAGCTTTGAGATATGTAAAACCTTAAAAAAGAAGAAGAAAGAAGCCGCACATAAAATGTGCAGTAAAGGCCTAAAAACTCTTAGGCATATAGAAATGAGAACATTACCAGTTTTGCTGGTTTGCATTTCATTCAGCTTTCTCTTGTATGTTTCTGCTGCCATGAAAACATTTGAAGGTCGCTCCCAACCTCCACCAAATATACCGTTGCTGTCTTTGGGACGTGGCCGAGCCAAAAACTCGAGTATTGGCAAGTCTTCTCTATCAACCCAGTGGATGCAGTTTACAGGACAAGAATCCATAGAAACCTGTCACCCAAAACTTTCGACATTCAAAAAAAAGGTAACTGACAGCCTCAACTTTCTGACATTCAAATCTTCTCTAAGTTACTCTATTATATTGGTTTAACAAGCTATAAACTAGGAGTAGTGATTCTGGATACTCTGCTCTAAGCTGTCTTTCTGTACAGAATTCTCTGAGTTATAGGCGTATATAAGTATGAAAGTTTGTCAAGGTAGATACAGAACTGTTACCAGTCCATACCTTATTAACAGCATCATGATTCCCATGCTTAGATAGTTCTCTTAATTATAAACAGAATACGAACCTCAATGATTGTAAAAGTAGGTGAATAACTGAATCACTGCTGTACCTTAATCTGAGAATCATCATCCCCATACTGAACTTTGACACGAGCACAGCCCAAAGCTTCATCCATTACGAACGTCTTACTTGCATGAAAAACACATTCTCGACAACCTACATTCATAACATGAATTATAAAGCAGGAAAAGCAGGTCTGATTTAATCATTTGTGGGAAGTACTGGACCCCTTTTCCTAACCCCTTATTGGTAATTTTGTCTATGAATATCCTTAATTATAATCACCAAAGTTTTAAGCAAGCAAAGCTTAAGGATTACCTATACAAGAATTTTCATCAACAAAGAGGGCTTCTGGCCTTTCAGGTCCATTCCATGAACTGTACGCCAAACCTGTGAATTGACCATTCACGTGAGAGATTTTGCCATGTGAAACATCATATTTTGCTCTAAGATCATCTCTCATGAGGATTTGGTAAGCCTCATTCAGCAAGAGTGTCGTTGCATGTCCCTGCAGGCATGAATAACTTAATCATGGAAACAATGTCATGATAGATGCAAACTTGAGTATATTTTATATTTCTGCACCTAGAAAAGCAAAGTGCATTTGATAGACCATTTAGAAGTGGGGATCTATCCATTTTTCATGTGTATGTGTTTGTGCACACTTATCTATGTCATAGTGCTTTGAATATAGATTATCTATGTCATAGTGCTTTGAATATAGATTGTGCATTGGATTCACTAAATGAAAACACGCACAAACCCATATTTCTTCATATGTGAATGTGTTTGTGCACACCTATCTATGTCATAGTGCTTTCAATCTAAATTGTGCTTTGGATTCACTGAATGAGGACACTGGCACAAACCCATCTAAACTTGCTCAAACACTTCTAAACTTGCTCTAGGATGCAACTTGAAGTGCAAAACTCAAGGATGCATGTATTATATTCACTCAAATGACTGATGTATGAACTAGTGAAATGCAAAATACATAACCTTGATCTTCACAAATTCAAGGTAGATATCTAATCCATGCTCAGATGAGTCTATGTTAGGTGCACCAAGAAAAGTGAGGTGCATTCTACAGCGGGGATGGAGCGTTCTACCAACTTGCATGTGTATCCATTTTTTTTAACAGCATTGAATCTAGACAGTGCATTGAATATGGACATTAATATAAACCTATATATATATTATAAACCTTGTTTGATATGCACCTTGAGGTTGCAAAGGTCAAGGATGCATACCTTGAATTCACACAATACCGCTGACATATCAATTATTGGAACTCAAAATATGTAACTTCAAACTGGTGACATAACAGTGCACTAAATCTATGTAACTTCAAACTGGTGACATAACAGTGCACTAAATCTAGATGGGGTACTAAGCCAGTATTGAAAATGGACACTAGCACACATCTCTGTAAGATTCTAATAGTGGTCTGATATGCACTTCAAGATGATGAAGCTAAGGTTGTGAAGCTCAAGGATGCATATCTCAAGGTCAAATAAATAGCCAGCATATCAAATATTGGATCTCAAATTTTGCAACTTTGAGCTTTACAATTTCTAGGTGCATACAAGATCCAGGTTTAGATGTATTTGTGCAAGTTGCACTGAAAAGAGTGAGGTGTGTTCTACAACCCATGTGAGACAGACCGGGTGATCCATGATTCATGACTCTTTCATGTATGTGTGTCACTGCCACTGTTTATGTAACAATGCATTGAATCTAGAATCTAGCTACTACATTAAGTACATTGAATTTAGACTTTACTAAGTGCGTTGAATATGGGCATTAACACACAGTTATCTAAACTGAAGCAATGGGCAATTTGCCAAATATTGGAATTGGAGATACACAAGTTTTGGAAGATATATTGGATTTTATAATATCCAGATATTAAGCACCATGTTAGTGTTTTTTTGGTCATGTCCATTAAATATTATTTTATTCTCATCAAAAAAACAATGAGTCAGTAATTGACTTGACTTAATGTATAGTGCTTAATATTTACTCATAATATACTACATTGACATACCTATCAAACCCGGACTTAAATTGGTCTATCCTAATTTAAAAGCAATACATACCTTCTCTCCTGCAATGTCCGGATGATATTTCTTTTGCAATTTCCTGTAAGCCTTTCGAATATCTTGGGGAGAAGCACCAACAGGAACGCCAAGTACTTGGTAGTAGTCTTCCTGGCCCTGTTTCATAAATTTGTATTTGCTTTCTTGACTTTGCTTTCCGCCATTCGTTGCAGAACATGCTCTGACATGGAAATTTCCACCAATCCTATCCCAACAACACAACATGAATAAAAATAATCATTCAGGGCAGCAGCATCGTCCTCACAGAATGGATCTACCTGTACTGAATTTTCTAATGAATTTTTGCAATAGTAACAAAATTCAGTATGTCGAGAAGAAAGCAAGTGATGTCGTGGCTTACCTGACACCTTTGGGTGAAATGTAAGCAACTGCCAACATGTTTGCACAGTATCCAACCCAACTTAGTTCAGAATCTGTGTTGGTTTTGATACCTCTCAGAATCTTTGTTGGGTTTTTATACTGCTCACATTAGCGATGGCCGTCCTTATAAATTAGTTTTAATTTTGGCATTGAATTTGAATTTGAATTTGATTTTAAGCTAGTGAGGATAAGATTTATGTGGAGAGGAAGCTATTAATTTAATGTTTGGTCAAGGGACTTTCAAACTCTAAATATATCATTGTATTCAGTAGGTTTTGGCTTGTAGTCTGAGGGAGTATTGCTATGTAAATTTTGTAAGGTTAAATTTTAAGGGCGGTAGATTAATTTTAATGTTAAGTTAGATATTTAATTTTCATAGTTGTTACGTTATTAAATATTATGTAAATTATTAAATATTATGTAAATTATGAAATTTAAGATAATCAAAAAAATTAGACATCAAATTGGTATATGAGATCTTTTATTTGTGGGATAATGGATTCACACATCAAATTGGTGTATGAGAACCTCGTGTTTGCGGGATAAGGGATTCACATACCAAATTGGTGTATGAGACCCTTGTTTGTAGAACAAGGGTCCTGCCTTACACAATAATTTAATTGTTTCTGTTTATAAAGTTGTACATACTCTACCCCTCTAGATTTGAACCTACAATCTCCTAAAAGGAAACTTGTTCTTAATCGTTAGGCTCACTCAAATTCTAATTTTATAGTCACAAATTATTAAACATTCATATATGTTTCGTAAAGTTTATAACAAAATAAGATTCTTCATAAAGTTTATAACAAATCAGATTTATAATACTTCTCTTATATATATGAACATTTAAGAAACTACCCAGATGCGGGTGTTAATGCTTGCATTGATGTGTAATCTCCTCCCACGCTCCGACCACATGCTACCACGCTCTCGACAGATGGTCACCATGGGCATCGGGCTGGCATCTGCCTCCAAGGCATTCATGTGCATTAAAGGCTCTTCAATGAAGGGGCCTCTTCAAGGTTCAGCAGACAGATCTTTTAATATGGCACAAACATTCCTCTACCTAGGTATGCAGTTTGGCACTGGCTTTGATAATTTGGACGTTCAGGGCAGCGTGGAGGCGGGAAGTTCTGAAAGCAG
>APFE031689461.1:0-12403 GCA_000404065.3 Pinus taeda
TCTGGTTTGATCGCTCCCACTGATCAAGTCATTTTCAAGAAACTTCGCATTTCTTGATTCCACAATCCTAGTGCTGTGAGATGGACAATAAAATCTATAACCTTTAGACCTTTCAGCATATCCAATGAAATACCCACTAATGGTCCTTGGGTCCAGCTTCTTCTCTTGTGGATTATAAATTCTAACTTCAGACGGGCATCCCCAAACGCGCATATGTCGCAAACTCGGTTTCCAACCTTTCCATAATTCAAATGGCATTTTAGGAACCGCCTTGGATGGAACTCAGTTTAATATATACACTATCGTCTTAAGTGCTTCAGTCCACAAGGATTTAGGAAGATTGGAGCTGCTAAGCATACTCCGCACCATGTCCAATAATGTTCGATTCCTTCTTTCTGCTACACCATTCTGGTTGGGTGAACCAGGCATGGTGTATTGGGCAACAATCCCATGCTCTTGAAGATATTTAGCAAATGGCCCAGGTGCTTGTCCATCTTCTGTGTATCTACCATAATATTCTCCACCTCTATCTGATCTCACGATCTTAATTTTCTTGCCGCATTGTTTCTCTACTTCAGCCTTAAAGATCTTAAAGGCATCTAATGCTTCGCTCCTTTTATGAAGCATGTAATACATATATTGTGAGTAATCATCTATAAAGGAGATGAAGTATCTCTGACCATGTGAGTCCATGTCTGGACTACATATATCAGTATGTATGATTTCTAATATGTCTGAACTCCTATTGGCACCTTTCTTTGACTTGTTGGTCTGCTTTCCCTTTATGCAGTCCACACAAGTCTCAAAATCAGTGAAATCCAGAGTATTAAGTACCCCTTCATTTACCAATCTTTTAATTCTTTCTATGGAGATATGACCTAGTCTCCAGTGCCATAATTTAGAGGAATCTTCTTTAATAACACACACCTTTTAGTGCCAGTGTGAACATGCATTGAATCATAAGTGACATTGTTTTGTAAATTAATGCAGCAAAGACCATTAGAAAAAATACCATTCCCAACATAATCAAATTTATAAAATAGATTGAAAGATTTTTCTGAAAAGTTTAAGGAATATCCAAAAGGTACAAGCCTTGAAACTGAAATCAAGTTTCTAGAAAAACTTGGAACATAAAAGGTCTTTTATAATTTTAAAACAAAGCCACTACTTAAAGTTAAATAACATGTTCCTATAGCTTCCACATGCGAGCCCATCTTGTTTCCTGATAAGATGCTTTGCTCACTTTCCACTGGTTTCCTTAGGTTTTGCAAACCCTGCAAGGAATTCAAAATGTGAATTGTTGATCCAGAATCAATCCACCATATGTTAATATTAACATTAACCATATTAGATTCATAACAAACAAATGAGATCAAATTACCTTTGTCCGCAAGCCATTTCTGAAATTTGGTGCATTCTTTCTTCATGTGTCCCTTCTTTTTACAAAAGAAACACTTGGAATCCTTCTTGATACCGGCTTGGGGAGGTACTTTACCTTTCCCTTTCCGATTGGATTGAGATTTTCCCTTTCCACGTGTTGTCAGCATTGCACTCTCTCCTAGTTCCATCACCAGTCCCTCTTCCTCTTGAACGCACATGATCATGAGTTCATTAATTGACCATTTATCCTTATGTGTGTTGTATGAGATTTTGAAAGGTCCATATTGGTGCGGAAGGGTGTTCAGGATGTAGTGCACTAGGAAGGACTCCGGTATATCAACCTTGAGTTTCTTCAATTGAGCCACAGTGTCCCTCATCTGCACCTTTCCCTTTCCGATTGGCTTGATATTTTCCCTTTCCACATGTTGTCAGCATTGCACTCTCTCCCAGTTCCATCACCAGTCTCTCTTCCTCTTGAACGCACATGATCATGAGTTCATTAATTGACCATTTATCCTTATGTGTGTTGTATGAGATTTTGAAAGGTCCATATTGGTGCGGAAGGGTGTTCAGGATGTAGTGCACTAGGAAAGACTCCGATATATCAACCTCGAGTTTTCTTCAATTGAGCCACAGTGTCCCTCATCTGCATGATGTGCTCGCGCACACCTTTCACACTAGTGAGCCTTAGGGATGAGAACTTCATGATTAGGGTGCTTGCTAGTGCCTTGTCTGAAGTGACGAATTGATCGTCAATGGCTCATGTTGATCAATGGAACCATGAATACCAGCTGAAATTTTAGTCTTAATGAACATCATGCTTAGACGATTAGATCGCTCCCATTGTTCATAAAGCGTGATGTCCACTGCAGTGCTGGTATTAGTGAGTGCCAATGGTTCATCTTTCCTAATGGCATAATCTATGTCCATCTACCCCAAATGAAGGAGAATCCTCTCCTTCCAAACCTTATAGTTATCTCCCTTAAGTTCGGGAATGTCACAACGAATTTCAAAGAAATTTGCAGGTTGTACCACTACATCAAAAATAAAAATCACATGCTTATGTTAAAATTGAGGCTTAATAAAATTTCATGTTTTACCAATGTAAATCATGCTCAAAATTGAAACTAATGACATAAAAATTGCCTGTAGGCTAAATTTTTAATTCAAGCAGATTCAATTATTCATTGTTTTGAACTTTATGATAAAACTATTAATTCATAACTCCTGTGGGTAGGTTATGAAATTTTATCATAATTAATTACATAAATATAATAAAAATTCCTGTGGGATAAAATTTATTATATTTAGTCTAATTAATTACAATTTAATGTCTAAATAATCTTTATGTGATCTAACCAATCAAAATATATAATTTTATTTAATTAAAGATGTTGTGGCTATTCTCTAATTAATTTAAAATCATATGGATCACTAGACATTATTCTTTACATAAATGGCATAAACAAAAATTTAACCAGTAAAAATGAAGTAAGTCAAATTGACATTTTAAATAAACTCCATATAACGTAAATCACTGCCATAAATGTCAGCATTACGGTAAACAACAATAATATTTTTTTACAAAATCAAAATTAAAGTTAAAGCAGCCGTAAATGACTGCAAATCGATTGTTCAATTTATAAACAAAACTCAGAGATTGACTGAAGCAGCATTGATCTACTTTGCACTTGCATAGCAAATGCAGTTCGAAGGCTAGCTGGCTTGACTCAGCTCCTTCCTTAAGTTTATTAAATAAACATATATATATATATATATATATATATATATATATTATATATATATATATATATATATATATTTGCCATGATATATTTTCAAATGTTAAAAAAAAAAAAAAAAAAGTTCAGTAAAACCTTCTCGATCTCGTTAAAACTAACCACGATTCTCATTCATTCCAATTAGACCACCTCCAACATAATACAATGGGTGTTGCCCTTGTCTTGTCCTTTGCAAGAAGTCTGATAAAGTTGAGTAGCTTCTACATATTTGGCATTATATGTAAACAAAATATTTCCACCAAAAGGACTTTTGAAATTTATTTTTTTTTTAATTATTTTGATCACAATCTTTTACTTTGCCAAAATGGTATGTATTTGCATAAAATTGTGTGAAAAATTATAGGTTTAGGAATCCAACCGTGAATTCACAATGGCAGCTTACAGAGTAACAGTTAAAACATAAACATAGAAATGCAGCAATTACTGTATAAATTCTGTAAAAGCTTGAACAATTCTGTAAATTCATTTTCAAAAAAAAAACAGTAGCGATTAAAACTTGTATTGCAAAATGTTTAAAATTATAAAAAATATTAATGATTGAAACTTGAATGAAAATCAGAGAGTGAAATTTCAACTTTTTCACTGGCCGAGATGATTAAGGGTTATAATAACAAAATCGCCTTGAATTTCGGATTTACCATAAAGTTATACTTGAGATTTTGTCAACAACTGAAATACATGTGGATGATTTGAAACATGAATTCGAAGAAAAAAAAAAATTCCAAAATATGTTCCAAAATTCATGTTTCCCAAATATGTATATGGTTCAGAGGGAAACATGTCATCTCATTAATTATTGGTCGCAAGGATGGAACCCGAGTCTTGGGTTTACCAGCAAATTTGTTGTTGGAGGCCTTAAAATGCAATTACGACCAATTTCACTGACATCATCATTGTCAAGGATCGAACCCGGTTCACCCTTGTGACAAGCAGGAATAATTTCCACTATACTACAATGACTGTAATTAAAAATAAAATAAAAAATAAAAAAACATCAATCTCGCACTCCAAGGAGAAAGCTTGTGTGAGTGAAGCTGCCAGGCTTACGTGAAACCTTAAAAAAATGAAACCAGCGAAACTACTACCCAAAGTCAAGTTCAAATATATCTGAAATAACATTGTATGCATATCGAGTTTAGAGAAACCACTGCACAACAATGCATATCAAATTTAAATGTGCAAGTAGTTCCAAATGCGTATCAAGGCTACCTCGAAAAGACAGCAAAAGTCAAACGAATAATTTTTTAGCATGGACTGAAGTCGGTCACATAACAACATGAGATACGTAGAACACACCAAGGCAGAGATACACAGACGCTCTGATACCAATGTTAAAAGTTTTCAACAACGATTCTATATGCGGAATCTGAATACTTTAAAGAATCTAAAAATGAAACTTTAATGCCCAGGATAAATAAATTACCTCCAACCATTGATAACGCTCTTGCTGCAAACCATAGTCCACTTGCTTTATTTACTGAAACAGCACTCCAGCTTCAATCCAAGCAAAAGAAAAGAATACAGAAAGTCTGAAGGCACTTCCAAGCTTTGCTCTCTCAGCTAGATGGTGTAAACAACTGAAGGGGATTGAGATGCTAGCTTGGGGACCAAACAGATGAATTAATAGCCAAGCTTCCATCAAGCTTCTAATGGCTATGTGTCAGGTGTTCCACAGATCAAGGTAGAGAACTCCAGATGGAGTAATGGACCACTTCAGAAGCTCTCAACATGAAAATTAATTAACTGCAGTTGATTTCCTTAATTTAAGGGAATTACTGTAGTTGGTTTCCAGAAATTAAGGAAAGACTACAGTTGATTTCCATAATTGTAGGTAGAAGTTGGTAAAAATTAAATGGAGCTTAACAATGAATGCATATTAAAGATTGTGTACTATATAAAAAAAATATACTATGCTGCTAATATATATAAAAAATTCACTCCTAGTGGTAAATTTGGGGTAAGTGGTATATAGGGGAGGGGGTATTTGGGGTAGGGAATATGGAGGGGAAGTATTAACCAATGGGGAGAATGGTATTAACATTATCAACGTAATAGGAGCACTATTGGTATGAGTTCACAACGGAGTATTACACAGGAAATCGAAGTCGATGATGAGAGCGTTGTATGGAAGGTATGGAGGAGGGGCCGCAATGGCAGTGGCAGCATTCAACGGATTTGGAGTGGGAAGATAGCGATGAGAACTATAGTGGTATGGCAACCGGAGTAACCAGTAGTAGTCCAGAGCGTTATATATGATGGAGAAACTAGTATTACACATCATTTGGAGTGGTATTACACAGTGTTTGGAGTGGTATATGGTATGGCTCCGAGCGGATTTATGGCGAGGGAGGTAACAGTTAAGTCTCCATGCTCCACTCCACCGCTGGTATGATAGTGTAATGGTATGACTGACTTTGGCCTGAACACAGGTGGACTGGTGGTATGTATTAAACACATAGTGTTAAAACTAAAATCAGTGGTATGGGAAGGCAAACCGGTGGGCAGTGGTGAGATACTGGGATTGGGAGCACACATAAGGGGAGTCGACTGTGGAGAGGTATCGACTGTGGAGAGGTGTCGACTGTGTAGAGAGTCAAGGGTGGAGAGCATTATGCCAAGAGTGATTGGGAGTGTTGTATAAAAAAATACACAGTAAAAAATGAAAATTGGTGGTGGGGCAACATTAAAAATGTGGATGTAAACCAGATTATAAAACACGCAGAGGACAGAGAGCATAGGAATGAATAATATGGCATACTTTAAAATTGGGGAACACAGTAGAAATGGCACAAGGGAGTTATAAGGGAACGAAAGCTAAAAATGGATTTGGCTCTGATATCATGTCAATGTCAAGGAGGTAACTCCATAATGTGAATTGTGTTTTGTATTAAAATTGCTCATGGGTATATACATGGAGGGAGAGACTCTTGGGCTTCACCTCCTAGTGTCTCTTCATATTCCTAATCTCCTTATTTTCTATTTACATTATTTACATGAATTTCCTAATCCCAAATATTTTTTTTTTTCTGGGCAAAAGCTAAACTACTTATATTAAGAAAATGAAAAAAATATATACAAGAGGCCGAAACCTCTGAGAGCGTATGGACAGCTCTCTATCAAGTTTTCCCAACCAAAAATTGTGTTTACAGGCGTTGACATAGTGCCTATTCTCACACTTACATTTCCAGTCTACAGTTTCAGACATAATGACATGGAATTTAACAAAATGCATAAACGGAAATAGACTGAACAAAGCATAGATGCCTGTTAGAAGAGGGGCACTGGATTGATGACACGCGTCAAAGAAACATCAAGCTTCCCAGACTGAGTACACGTAACCAGAAAACCAAGGGCAAGTTGAGCGCAGGTGGCATGCAGGACGCTTCCCAGACGGAGCACAGGTGGTACACGTAACCAAAAGACATAGACAGGCTGAGCGCAGGTGGTCATCGTAACAAAACCAAAGACAAAAAACGCTGGAGAAGTACCTTAATCCTTCCCCTCCTTGGCTGTCGTCGGGTCCTCTGTTTCCTTCTGCTTTGCAGCTTGCTGCTCTGCTTCCCATTCGGCTTTCTCCCGTTCAGGATCCGGCACACACACTACTTCCATACCAGCCGGTATGTCTTCCAGCCTCAGAATTCCTGGAGGGAGAATAGGATACAGGCGACTTCCAAAGAAGCGCGCAGGCTTCTGGTCATCAGCAGGCATCTTCTTGGCTTGGGTGTCCGTCTCCTGATGCTGCTCCGAACTGGTAATTTCCATGTCCATAAGGCTACAGATTTCACGAAGGGCTTCATTATGCTCCTTAGAATGAACTCCTGTGCTTTCCTCTTCGAGCTTGCTCTGAGAGGAGGGAAGGTAGGAGCTTTCGTCCTGGCTACTGCCCTGAGAGGAATTGTTGGGGCTTGGCTCCTGCTCCTCAGAAATCCCCTTTCCCTTACCTTCTTCTCCTTCTTCCTCCGTAAAAACCATCGTGATTAAAGTAGAGACAATTGGCTTGTTGGTGCGGCGGAAGTATTTGAACTTAACCGTCTGCACCGAGTTGCTAATATCAGAGTCGGAATCCTCAGAACCAGGAGAGCTGGGTGAGGCATAAGCCAACGGGGAAACCCGCCGCGGGCTATGAACGCCTCTGCCACCAGGGTTCCCCCTCTGACCATGATTCCTACCTCTACGCGGTGAAGCATGGCCTCTAAGAGGCATCCTTGACCTGTAAAGTTGTAACAGGGTTTGCTTTGCTCGCCTTTCCGTGATAAAATGTAACAGTGGGGGCCAAATCTCAAACTGCTCTCTGCCTCTGAAGCAATTCTGCTTCCCTGACCAGAAATTGAGTTTGCCTCTGGGCTTACTCGCACTCACACTCTCCTTCTCTGCCCACAAACCCACATTATCTTGCAGAGCAGAGCCGAAATCCCTTGCCTGTTCAGACAGGCCTGTCAAACTGAACTCTCCGCGCCCAGACATTCTGGCTACTTCTGTCTTAATTCCTTGGTAGCTCGGGCGATGGGAATGGCATTGAATGCCATTGAATGTGCGTTTAATGAATTTCATTAATCGCAGGTCAAGTTGCCTTCGCTCCTACGGCTCCTCGTGGCGGTCACGTGGCTAGCTTCTATCAACGTGTCACCCGCATCCGGGTTCCTAATCCCAAATATTAGGTGTCAACATGTACATTAATTTCAAAGTAATTTGATTAATAGTGTGAATGATTTCAATGTAAGTGGGAAAAAAATATTTACATTCTTACTATTCACATTTTCTATCATTCAACACTGTTACATTGTCACTTTGCATTCTAAAATTTTATTTAATTATTTTTCGTTGTTCAAGTTATTAATAGTCTCTATCATCTCAACAAAATGAGGTAACTGAGAAAATTTAAAATCAATATGACCAAATTAATCTTAGACATATTTAGTATATTTAAAATGACCAAATAATTAGATATTCAACAAATTTTGTGTGATCATGCATGATTGAAACCAACCTAGATCTATCTTAATCTTGGATCTATCAAGCGCCGAGAAAGATTAAATATCTCGAGGTGCAAACATTTTCTCAAATTTTACACTAAAAAACATGTTTACACCTCAAGAGATTTTTCCCTCTCAATATTTAATAAAATCCAAAATTAAAATAAATCTAAAATAACTATTAACCCATTTATTTAATAGTATGAAATATTTAATTTCTCAATATATAATATATATATTATAACACAATTGTTAATTTATAATTTTAAAAACTTGGAATAATAGCTTAAGTAAGAGTAATCTTTTCCTATAAACATTGATTTGAATAAATAGATTAAAATATTTGTTAATTTTAAATTTTAAAACTTACTTGAATTGTGCACTTAAAAACAACACTAAATAAACATTACTCTATTAACCATATACATATTTAATACATGTATGTGTAATACATTATGAACAATAAACTAAAATATTAATAATGTTAAAAAAAAATAAGTTTCTGGAAAATAATCAATATCAAAATGAAATGAGCAAATCTTCTACATTCTATAGAACTAGCCACCGATGAACAAACATAATTATATGCATATTATTGTCCACCAATGAACAAATTAAAATGTGATTGGTTTCATTTTTTTTATTGTACAATATACACACAAAAAAAGAAAAAAAAAAGTACTAAATATAAAACAATGTAAGATTTTAGGCTTCTGTGGAAGTTTTTTGCAGTGGTATGATCTGGATTGTCCACAGTCTTTTGTTCATTGAGTCGACGTTTCAAACCCCAAAGAGGGTCCATCATCATGACAAATTAGAAAAATAGAAAATGAATGAAAGATTGCTGAAAGAAGAAGACATGAACCTGGGAATAAATACATCAAGAACCCTAATTTTATATAAGGGCCGACACAATATTATTTCAATTTATCTAATTATTAATTATTTTATTTTAGTTAAGTTAATTTTATTTAACTAATTATGATTTTAATTTATTTTTTTTATTTAATACAATTTTAATAAATTAAATATGTAAATTTTTAATTAATATGAATTCTTAAATTATTTTTTATTTAATTAATACAATTTTAATAATTTAATTCTTATAAAATTTTTATTAATTTATTATATAAATTATTAATTTTTATTTTATTATTATTTATATTTTATATCTAATACTTAATTAATTTTGTTTGTTTAAATCCATTCAATTTTTTAATCAGATTAAAGAACTAAACCTACTTTCTTCTTACTCATTATATTAATTAAATATTAATTTAATTTGATAAAATTCCATAATTATGATTATATTAATTAATTATTAATATTAATCCTCTTTAGAAACCCACTAATTATTTTTTTTTTGTTTATTAGGAATTAAATCATTAATTTTTATCTATTAATTTAAAATTTTAATTTAATTAATATAAGTAATTAATATATTAATATATTAATTAAGCTAATTAATTAAATTAAATTTAAATAATTAATTTAATTTAAATTTATTTAATTAATATTAATTAAATTAATTAATATAATATCTCATGTATGTTATTTAAGATTATTAAGAATTAAAATATTAATTTAATTTTTTACTAATTAATTAATTAATTATTTGAATTAAATAAATAATTAATATAAATAATTAATTTAATTTTATTAATTTAAATAATTAATATAATTAATTAATTTGAATTGAAATTAATAATTAATTTGTTTTAATTTGTTTTAATTAATTAGTTTTAATTTGTTTTAATTAATTAATTAATCACAACTTCGAAATGAAAGACTCTCTTCTGATGATCTTATGCTTCCAAGTGTCCCGAGGGGGGGGATTTGTGTGATGAGGGTAAGCCAATTTTCACTGATTTCACTCCCATTGTCCCTGTTGAAATTTTGCGGAAATTTCCTAATTTCAATGGCCTCTCTGATTTTTCTTTTGTGATAGTTGTCCTCCCTTGCAATTACCTTGGCGTCTTCTAAACACATATGATGTTTGGTCTTGGACGAGTGTTCTGCAAGGGCAGATGTACGAGATCTCTCCTTCTTTATGTCAGCTGCGTGCTCTTTTAGTCTCGTTTTCAGAGATCTGCCTGTTTCCCCAATATAACTTTTGCCACATGAGCAATCAATTTTGTGCACTCCCTTGAGTTGTTGACGATCAATTTTATCCTTAACCGACCTCATCATCTGTCTTATTGTCCCACATGTTGTAAATTGGGTGTCTATGTTCTTCTTCTTTAGAATTTTTGCAATATCAAAGTTGTAGATGATGCCTCCATTGCTGCCGCTGGTCCAAGACCAAGCATCATATGTGTTTAGAAGACGCCAAGGTAATTGCAAGGGAAGACAACTATCACAAAAAAAATCAGAGAGGCCATTGAAATTAGGAAATTTCCGCAAAACCTCAACAGGGACAATGGGAGTGAAATCAGTGAAAATTGGCTTACCCTCATCAGACAAATCCCCCCTCGGGACACTTGGAAGCATAAGATCATCAGAAGAGGGTCTTTCATTTCGAAGCTGCGATTAATTAATTAATTAAAACAAATTAATTATTTAATTCAATTCAAATTAATTAATTATATTAATTATAATTAATTAATATTATTTATTAATTTAATTTTAATTCAAATAATTAATTATATTAAATTAAGTTGAATTAATAATATTTAATTCTTAATATAACTTAATATTACATCATGGATATTATATTAATTAATTAATTAATAATTAATTAATTAAATTTAAATTATATTAATATTTATTATTTAATTTAATTAATTTAATTTAATTAATTTAATAATTTATTAATTAATTAATTAAATTATTTAAAATTAATTAGGATAAATTAATGATTTAATTCTAATAACAAAAAATAATTAGGGTTTCTAAAGAGATTTAATTTAATTAATTAATTAATTATAATCATAAATTATGAATTTATCAAATTAATATTAATTATATATGAGAAGAAAAATTAGAATTAGTTCTTTTAATCAGATTAAAAATTGAATTGATTTAATAAAAACAAAATTAATTAAGTATTAAATAAAAATAAAAATAAATATTAAAAATAAAAATTAAGTAATTTATATTAATCAATTAAATAAAAATTTAATAAGAATTAATTTATTAAAATTGTATTAATTAAATAAAAATAATTTAAATTCTTATTAATTAAAAATTTACATTAATTAATTTATTAAAATTGTATTAATTAAATAAAAATAATTCAAATTCATATTAATTAGTTAAATAAAATTAACTAAACTAAAATAAAATAATCAATAATTAGATAAATTGAAATAATATTGTGTCGGCCCTTATATAAAATTAGGGTTCTTGATGTATTTATTCCTAGGTTCATGTCTTCTTCTCTCAGCAATCTTTCATTCATTTTTTATCTTTCTAATTTGTCCTGATGATGGACCCCCTTTGGGGTTTGAAACGTCGACTCAATGAACAAAAGACTGTAGTCAATCTGGATCATACCGCTGCATCAAACAATGTAGTTTACTACCCTCCTCTTCTAGTTACTCTCAATTATGGTAAATAAAGAAATAGACCATGTTATTAATAGTGCCAAGTCGTCATTTTATATTCAATATAAAATGATAATATTATTCTCATCCAGTTATGTTATAAATGGGTTTCATTATAGTAAATAAACATAATGGAATATTTAATGAAGAATGACATTTTTCTCTAGCAATTATAGATGTCAAATATTTTTTAACAAAAGTAAAAAAAAATATTAAAATGTCTTTTACATAATCACATGTTATCTTGCTTATTAAAATGCCTTTTGCATAATCACTTGTTATTTTTCTTAATTTTTAGAGTAAACCATTTCACCTCAATCATATGTTTTGAGATTAGACAAAACTTTAACTCTAGGTCAAACAATTTAGCAAACTTTCTAAGCTTCTTATAAGTGGCCAATTAAAAAAATAGGAATTTGGCTTAATGTTGAAGTAGAGATACATGTGATCTTCCTAAAATTGATACTCAATTGGTACCAACAAGGCTACATGGGGTGATTCTAGTGTATTAATGCTACCACTTTCCTTTCCTTTCATTGGACTTTACAAAAAAATTAAATGTTTTAGGCCAAATCATAATGAAAGCAGTGTTCAACCAAAAATGTTATGAACATTATAACATCATGTGATAAGTGATTCAAGATTATTTTAATGGAAAAGAAATATTTAAACAATTTTATATTCAAACCTGTGGGTCAGGGAC
>APFE031689461.1:13306-34988 GCA_000404065.3 Pinus taeda
CATATTAAAAGATGTGTGAGTGTATCAATATAACTTAACCTCCGACTAATGTTAGAATTTGGATCAAATATATGGATTCAAAGATAGATAGATGGTGTTGTACAATTTATGTGGTCTTGAAAATATGCTTAATCACTTCATGTACTTCCTCCTTGTAGTCATAAGTAGAAATACAAAGTACAACCATGTAGACTAAGTGCTAAGATAGTTGTGTTTTCTTAGATAATATATGTTATTTAAATTATTAGGTATAATATGTATAAATATGCAAGTGATGTTAGTTGAATTTGCATTGAATTATAGAAATAATATATTTTTCAATTATGGTTTGTTTTAAAATGTATAAAATGATAATGAGTATGGTGTCATACAAGATGGTCAACATATTCATGTATATGTAAAAATAATTTAATATTAATGAAAAAATTAAGGATGGAATTTTATTTTCTTTTTTCCCTTGGAAAAAGTCGTAATTTCTATTAATGATGAGAAATTACATTCTGTAGATGCCATAGCATATGCATATTGAGGCGGGTTGCCTCCCAAAACTATTTGTCGTAATAGCAACAACAAAAATTTTGTTGCATTCTCCACACAGGGAGATCATAAAGGTCTCAAAACTATTGTGACCGACAAGAACAACAACAGAACCAAAAAACTGAATTCTCCACGCAAGGAGATCATGAGGGTTACAAAAATATAATATCACTGAAATAGTCATTGCTGAAAGTCTATCAAAATAGTCTCTTGAAGAGAGTTTTGTAAACCCATATGTACTGAAATATAAACATCATATGAAAAAAAAAAATTGACCAAATATATAAAAACAGAGTGTTTATGTCTCCTGGTGCAAGTGCAGATCTATGAACGGTCTGTGATAAAACTAGTGGAAGGTTCCATCAATTTCTTCCTTTATCAACCAGTCCTTTTCCTGCCAACGCACTACCTCCTTTGATAGGTAGTCTGCCCCTGTGTTGCGCTCCCTATAAATATGATGACAGACAAAGTTATCAAAGGATGCTATGAGTCTGTGAGCCTCATCCAAAATGTGTCTCAATGAGAAAGCAGAGCAATGAGTTGTTATGTTTAGCCAGTTGCAAACAAGTTTGGAGTCCCCGAACAGTTAGAGATGAGTGCAATGTTTTTCAAGAGAAAAGTGAAGGAGATGTTTGGCAGTGGCTAGCTCAACATAGTTGTTTGTGCCTCTTCCCAGGTTGTGGACCATCCTCTTCAACAAAATCCTTACCGGTCTAAACTTAATGAAACGATCTTTCCATGGCCCCTTTTGGTGTCACCTGTGCAAAAGCAATGACGAAAGCACTGAGCACCTTTTCCTAGACTGCCCTATCATCTCTAAGCAATGGAACATCATCTTGGCACATTTCCCCTCCCTCCAGGGATGGCAATGGAGGACTATACGTGAGGCCTGGCTTAGTTGGTTAGGCGGGCACAGGGGAAAAGATAGGAATCTGCCCCTTCTGATGTGTTGGGCTTTTTTAACGGCAAGGAACTTGGCCATCTTTGACCATAAGGATCCCCACTAGCTCTCTGTCAGAACCAGAATCATTGCAGACTTTGATTCTCTGCCTGAAGATGTCTCTCAACCTCCCCCTAGGAACATCCAACTAGAACCCATAGATAAATCAATTCCTTGGGCCTACTTTGACAGATCAACCCAAGAAGAGGGTTGTGGGGGGGGGCATCCTCTACCTGAGGGAATCCCACTGTTTCAAAATCCAAATGAACCTGGGAAGAGGCACAAACAACTATGTTGAGCTAGCCACTGCCAAACATCTCCTTCACTTTGCTCTTGAAAAACATTACACTCATCTCCAACTGTTCGGGGACTCCAAACTTGTTTGCTACTGGCTAAACACAACAACTCATTACTCTGCTTTCTCATTGAGACACATTTTTGATGAGGCTCACAGACTCATAGCATCCTTTGATAACTTTGTCTGTCATCACATTTATAGGGAGCACAACACAGGGGCAGACTACCTATCAAAGGAGGCAACGTGTCGACAAGAAAAGGACTGGTTGATACAGGAAGAAATTGATGGAACCTTCCACCAGTTTTATCACAAACCATTCATAGATCTGCACTTGCACCAAGAGACATAAACACTCTGTTTATATATACTGGTCATATATATACATTTTATTTATTTATTTATTTATTTTATGTTCCATTGCTGAGAGATGATAGGGCAGTCCAGGAAAAGGTGCTCAGTGCTTTCCTCATTGCTTCTGCATAGGTGACACCAAAAGGGGCCATGGAAAGATCGTTTCATCAAGTTTAGACCGGTAAGGAATTTGTTGAAGAGGATGGTCCACATGAGAAATCGCGTTCTCGGGGCTGCTTTAAGCTTCCAAAGGGCTTTCCACCAAGGCTCTATATGCTCAAGTTTTGTGACTTCCATTAGCTTCAGTTACCCATCCTTGGGTGAGTATCTTCCATTTTTTGCATGTGCCCACACAATTTCATCCTCTCCTTCTATTATTTGAATATGAGCTTGAGTTAGGGCCTCAGTAAACCCCTCCCAAACCTGATTCCATTAGGCCGGAAGGTGGAGGTCTAGAGCTGACCTCTAGTCCTGCTGAAAAAGCGATGTATTTGCAAGGTCAGCAATGTGACAGAGACGTGCGTAGCCTTGATCCACTAGAAGACCAGTCACTTTTGCCGGGAGCTTGTGAACATTCCCACATCCAATCCAGGGGTCGACACTTATTCGAACTGCATTCCCCTCATGGATCCTCCAAGTTAAACCTTCATGAATGAGGGGAAGATGTTTAGCACCACCTTCCAAATAATGGAGATATTGATACTGATTCGATGGTCCCTCCGTATCTAATCCATAGTATTTGAAGGGGAGATATAATTAGCATAGGCTACCTTTGTCCAGAGACTTTGTGTTGTGATTAGCTGTCAACCCAATTTTGCAGCCAATGCTTTGGCAAAGATGTCCAGTTTTTTTATGCCCCAGCCCCCCATCTCTTGGGTCTAGCAATAGTATCCCACTTAACCAAGGTAAAGAGATTACCCTATTTGTTTCCTTTACATAGAAACCTGCTGGAGATACTTTGAAGCCTGGCAAGAATCCCCCTAGGGATCCAAGCCAAAGTCATCCAATATACTGGTGTCGCTTCCAGAACAACTTTAATGAGGGTAAGCCTGTCAACTCGAGAAAGATATATGTTAAACCAAATGTTCAAACTCTTTTCCACTTTAGAGATGAGCTAGATCCAGTCTGAAATTTTGTAGCCCAAGGCTTTAACCGAAAACCCAGGTATTTCAGCCCCTCCTCCATAGGGTGTAAGGTAAAAGGGAACCGGCGGAGAGCAAATTGTACTTCAAGCTGGGAGCATCCTGCTGCAATCAAAGTGGACTTGAGAACATTGATAACCATGCATGTTTCCTTTTGAAAGAGATCAAAGACGTTCTGTAGAACTGTGGTGTCACCAATAATTCCATTCAGAAAGATGAGGACATTGTCCACAAACAGTAAGTGGGTCAGGAAGCAGTTGTCCATAATCTTTATACCCACTATTTTGCCCCTTCTGTGCTCAGCCCCTATAGTTCTACTTAGGCCTTCCATGATGAGAAGGAATAGCAGGGGTGAAAGAGGGCATCCCTCCCTTAGACCCCTTTCAACTGAGAAAAAAGGAGTAGGAGCATCGTTGAGAAGAACACTGTATGAGACATCGGTAATATAGCTCATGATCCATTTGATATATATGTAAGGGAAGCCTAGGTGTGTAAGTAGCAGGTGGATATAAAGCCAATTTGCTCTATCAAAAGCCTTAGATTGATCCACCTTTAGGATAATGCCTTTCAGATTCCTAATTTGCACTGAGTGGAGTAGTTCTTGAGCCATTCCCACAGCTTCATGGATTTGGCAGTGTTGAAGGAAGGCAAATTGCTCAGGGGAAACATGAGCCGAGAGGATGGGCTTGAGCCTATTTGCTATTATTTTGGCCATTATCTTGTAAAGGCAGTTGCACAGCGAGATGGGCGAGAAATCATTAAAAGAAGCGTGCTTGTCCGATTTGGAAATGAGCGCAATGAAACTGGACTTGATGGCCAAAGGCAACAGTGCTCGACCACCTTGAGTAGATCATGGCCCAGGATGTCGAAGAAAGCAAGGTAGAATTCTATGGTCCAGCCATCAGGCCCAGGGCTTTTATCTCTTTGAAATCCTTTGGTGGTGGCTTCTAATTCCCCCAAGGTTACCTCCTTAGATAGCTCCTTTGCTTCCTCCACCTCCACATACCGAGGGAAAAGCTCAGCCATACGTGTGATCTCCAGTATGTTGGCCTCACCAGGGGCCGAATATATACTTTTGAAATGAGAGCTGGCTAAAGATGCCAACTCTCTGGAGGTGTTCACCTTTTGTCCCTAATCATTCTAGAGCTCCCAAATGGTATCAATAGATTTTCACCCATTATCAAAACGATGGTAAAACTTTGTGTTTTCATCTCCTTCCTTTAGCCAGGTCGCTCTACTCCTGAGGCACCAACTTTCTTCTCTATCCTTAAGGATTTGGGATCTCGGCTTTGTTAAGTAAGCACACTGCTCTTTTTGCTTCAGAGAGGTAAAAGTACCCTCCAAGTGTTCTTCAAGATCTGAGATGGCCTGCTCTACTTGTTTCAAGTTTGTGTCTTCCTGCTCCCTCTTCTTGTGCGCCCATTCTCTGGATAAGCCCTTTAGGTCCTTGAGATTACTGACAAACCCTTTTGCAGGATCTACCTCCTCTGAGATTGGATGGGATTACCAGAACTAGATTACCAGCTTGATATAGGAGGGGTCCCTTAGCCAAGTTGAATTGAATTGAAAGGAGTTGAGATCTTGTGGGATCTATCATCTAATTCCAGAAAAATAGGCCGATGGTCTGAGATTCCTCTATTTCCTACTCATTTCCTGGATCGGGAGTGATTAATATGGAAGGCCTCCTTAACAAGGAAACGGTCCAATCTCCTGCCCAGGCTTTGGCTTCCAGTGTGATTGTTTTTCCAAGTGTGTTGGATCTTAGCAGAAGGGATGTCAATCCAGTGATGATCCTCTAGCAGTTGCTCAAAAGCCTCAGATAGCGGGTCTATTTGAGCCATATGGCCCCATGATTCCATGAATCCCAAAGAGAAGTTTAGATCCCCACCAAGGATCACATTGTCTGCCTGGAAGAGAGAGGTGCTAAAGAGCCTTCTCCAAAAAATCTCTCTGTTTTGGCAAGGCCCATAGACATGGATAATCCTCATCTCATCCTCCAAATCCTTGAGGAAGGTATCAGCTCTGATGAAAACCCCGCCACCCCAGATGTTCCTTATATCAATAGTCTTGTTCCTAAACCCTATAACAACCCCCCAGAATGACCAGAGGCATCCAGAGCATGGAAGGTCCAATCCAGCAACCAAGATTTCAGAAGGGGAATGATCAAATCTGCCATACTTAAGGTTTCTTGTAAGAGAATCACATCAACCATTTCAGTCATAAATAATTGCTTCAGGGCTAATTTTTTCTCAGGGCTAGCCAACCCTCTATAATTAAAGGATAAGAGCTTCATGGAGGGGGAAGGGAGAGGGTATCCTTTGCTCTAAGAACCCTTTCAACGGTTTGCTGCGTACCCTGGGAAACCTCGTCACCTGCTTGTGCAATTGCCTTGTTAAGGTAGGATGGTCTGCCTTTTCCTAGCCTGGGTGAAAGCAGGGGGGAATCCACATCAAAGCCTACTACATCTAGCTCTCTCTCTTTGGTTTTGGAGCAGATAGTGTACCTCGGGGTAGAATTAACCGAGGGGGATGGAGGCAGAAGAGAAGAGATCGGGGCAAAGGAGAGGGAGAAAGAAGTGTAAATAGGAGAAGGCACCGGGAGGGAGCAAGACATATAGGAATGTCCTACCCGATTGGGGGGGGGAATTGGGGGCCCAAAATAGGGTTAGAGGGGGGGGGGACCAAAACCTATGGGGGCAACTGGGAAGAGAGCGATTAAAAAGATGCAGAAAGTTGTCATGCAGAGAAATTAGAACATAGAGACATGCCCGAAGAGAAAATGTCGCCTTTTTCAGCCCTGGAGTGCGTCAGAGGTGGAGAGGGAGGCCGAATAGGGTTCTTGCCTCTCTTCTTCAATGCTAGTGTGAGCAGCACTTCCACTGTGTTTGATGTCTTGTTCTGCTCCACCATCTGGGTCTTTGCTGCCTGAGGAGGAGGTTGTTCTGCTGGCAGGGCTTGTTCCTACTCTAGTGAGTCTTGCTTGTGCTTCTTGAGGAGGGGGCAAGCTTTGTAGAGATGACCCACCTGATGACACCTTCTACAACGATAGGGGATACCTTCGTAATCCAGCAGCTATTTTCGTGAGAAATATCTCCATTGTATTGTGATAAACTCTTGAACACCTCCTCTGGTATCTAAATGTACAAGGATTCTTGCATAGGCCATCATTCTCGTGGTCTGATATGACTTGTTGAACTCCATGAAAGTGCCTGGGGAATTCCCAATTTTCCGAAAAATGTCCTCTAACCAGTTTGGTAGAGGCAAACCAGGGAGCCTAATCCAAACTGAGCTGACACCAACTTGCTCAGTCTCCGGGTTGAAGAGTGGTGTCCAATGCTTGAGGAGCACCGACGCGTTCTCAAAGTTCCAGAAAGAAGAGAGAACCTAGCTTGTATGGTCGGCCCTTGCAAAGCATAAAGAAAACCATCCACAGACAAAGGTTTGGACGAAATGGATTTCTACCAAGTGTTGTCCCCAGATCTTTGTGGCCCATGTTTTCAGTCCGGGCACAGAATAATTCCTACCTCTAATACGCCCAACCAGAACCCTATCCGCATAGTCCATCGTGTCCCCCCACTGAATGTCCTCCTCTAGCCGGAGAATAATGTTCGCGGGCCTAGATTTGAAGAACCTCTGTTTCTTCAAGGGACGGGAGGGCGGGAAACAAGGGTTTACAGAAACCCTCGTCGCTTCCGGAGCTTTGGGCGAGGGATTAGGGTTAGGGTTAGGGGGAAAGTCTAGAACAACTTCAGAGAGGAGGGGAGCTGAGGAAAAACTACCCGAGGGGATGGAGTGTGCAGAGGACGGGAGGGGGGCGACCGGCAGGGGGACTTCAGGCAGGGCTCCTAACAAAGGTGCAGACGAAAGACCCGGCGGCTCAGATGGACCCGCGATATCCGGAGAAGGGTGAAAGCAGTCCGAGAGAAACCCTAGGGTAGCCAGGGACGACATGGAGAAAGGCGACCAGGATGAGGGTTCTTTCAGCAGAATAGAGGCAGAGTGAACAGGACCAGAGGACTGAGGGAAATCTACAAAATTACTAGAGAGGCCTTCGTTGTACATACCTTTAGTAGCTGCAATCGCGGAGCGCCAGATGAAGCCTTCCAGTAGAGGATCCTCCAAATAATCCACCTCGTCAACGTCCATAATGACAGCTGCATTGAAAAATCGCTAACCACCTCGGAACCAGCTGGCCGATGGAATACCGGCACCAACAACAATGGGAAACGGAACCAGCCAAATACGAAAACCCCAGGAAGAGAGTAGATTGATACGGGAGCTAGGGAGTAATACTCGCTTGACCGTCGGGGAGGAGGGTGAGAGCAACCTGTGCACAGCCGTCCTCTTGCAAATGAAACCCTAAGCAATGAAAATAACGATGAAAAATGACCTGATCAGAGGCAGATTTTTTTATGGTTTTGATGCATACAGCCCGGGATCGGGTACCGAGGAGGTGGTGTCAGGGGTAGCTATAGGCCAAGTGCCGCAGCTGCAGTACCCCGTAACCACAAATGCCATCCCTCTTAAGCCATGTCGTTCCATATCAGGGTCGCCATCGTCCCGTTCTCTCACCGCATCTATGGCCTTGTTACATGCATATCAATTCCCTATATCAATTCACCCCAATTTGATTAAGCATACTTATCATTCTTACGAGGAGTTATTGCCTACCATTATTTGTGCATTTCTTAATTGAGAAATATGTATGAGTAAAAATGTAAATCTCGATGGAAATTTATCTTAAAATATAGAAACTTTGGAATATTTTAATAGTCTTTAGTATGCAAATTATCAAATGTTTGGTGATGTTTTTGTAAAAGTAATCAAATTTCTAAGGATTTTATATAATTCTATAAAATTTTGGCAATTTTAATTGGAGTTGTCTATAATGCGACTTTTTGGAGATTCCGGTGACGGAATCCGGCGGAAGAAATGAGGTTAAATCTTGACTTTTAGCAGTTAAAATGGTTTTTTAATTGCATATTTGGATTCAGCGCCTTGAAAAAACCCTGGGAGCCATTGATTGTGCAGAAACTAGCTATCAAACATGGGATTCCAATGAATTGCTGCCGGATTTTGACCGGAAAAATCCACCGGAAAAGCTTTCAAAAAGTCGCGTTATAGACTACTGCATTTTAATTTAAAATAAATTTAACTTATCATATTTGAAGGAAACTGGTGAGTCATTTTTTGGGAAAAAGTACGGAAAATTAGCTCATAGACAAATTTCAACCCTTAAAATTTTCCCATCAATCAACTTTAAAAATTCATAATTAACATGTAAAAGCATGCTAAAATCACTACACTACTAGAACTCAACTCAATTGCATGTAAATAATAAATACTTGCAATTTTAATTCACATAGTTTTTGACTAGTTGTACAAGTTAATCAACCATGACTTATATTAGTAGTTTGTGTTAGTAATTTATAGTTATATCTCTTAGAATACATCAAAAATGCTCAAATTTATTAGTATTTAACTTATAAAAATTTGCCATGAATAACTTTTTTATTATATATTAGCAATTTTGTACTAGTGTATGATATTCTCTAGTTGCAATTTATACTCTATCTCCTCCTAGGTTTGATACAAATTTTCAAACTAATTTAACAATCTAAATTTTTTAATTTACTAGCTCTTTGAATCTTGGCTTATCATCATTTTTTTAACACCTTATTTCATATATGCAATGAATTTACAACTCTAATTATTTAGCATTTCACATGAATAAATCCCATATAAAACCAAAACCAAAACACTCATATAACATCTAAATGATGGAATTTTCAAACAATGACATGAACTAGAATGTAATGCGAGATACAATATTTCCCCTAAAAGATGGCTCGACTATACTTTTTCATCAGTTACTTAACATATGCAAATTTCTTCCCCACAATTAGAATACTCGTAACATATTTGTAGGACATGCAAATGAATTGGCTATGCAATAAGAAATCTATACTAAATATTATCACTATGAATGTGTCTTTCATATGAACTTAGAAGCATCTTAGAAATGAAGGATTTTTCTTAGTTGAAGGAATATAGGTTAGCCTCATAATCTTGAAGTCATAGAAACCTAAACAAATATCTTTAAGAACTATTTTATGCTAGTTTATTTATCAAGAGAAAATTTGATGCTAGTTTATTTGTCAAGAGAACATTTAGCTTAATATGTGAAGGATACCTATCATATTCACATGGTTATTTTATTGATAGTTCCCCTAAAATTTAGCTTAGATTTGAGCTATATAAACTAACTCTTTTTCATGTGAGGTACGTAGGATTTTAGCCTTCACATCTCTTTGTAGCTCGTTTTATTTATTTAATGAAATTTTCTAATGGAACTTCTTAATATAACATTAGAATTATGCTAAATGGTGTTGGAAGTATTGGTGATGTATTGAAGAAGCAAGGAAGTCTTCACAACCTTAACAATGATCTCTTCAAATTCAAGGGAAGCAATATTGAGGTAATCATGTTGTTATTTCAATATGGAAATGGTTATTTTGATTGCAACAAATTGTTTCTTGAAAGTTTTGAGAACAAATATCATAATTTTGAATAGTTAAAAGTAGTGTATAAAATATATTCTCATCTCACTCTCGATAGAGATCATTTTTTTATCAAATCTATCTTCTTTGACAAGTAGATTAGTTACAATCCAAATTTATTATGAAAATCTGCAATTTTATGTTGAAGATTTGATTTTAGAAAGGTAGTTTTTTCATTGGATCTCATGAGATCTATTTTTTCTAGTTTTATCAAAGGGCTAATCTTGTATAAATTTCTTTAGATAGGCTTATAAATACGGTAATTAAAATGACATATTTATATATTTTGATTCTTTTATTTAAACTCTAGTAAACTTTTGGACAAAATGCCTTAACAACCTCATTATTATCACAATCCTTCGATGGCTTGTATATTCAATACATCTAAAATGTGGTATATATCTTAGTATCTCAGTGTTCTTGCTTAGAAAAGCAACATCATGCTCTTTGATTTATTTGTTTTTTTTTGTGTGAACAAAATCATAGTCTAGTGTACATAGGTTGCACTTTGAACCACTCCACCATCAATTGGTCACCAAACGTGATTCCGATGAAGGGAAGTTGCATCTCTTTTCATATTAGATGCAAGGAAGCAAGAAGTATTATTCAACCATATCAATGGACATATTTCAAAATGTTTTAGTTATAAAAGCCCCACATATTCAATGTAAGGACTTACCTACACATGTTATCCTCAGTTTTAGGCATGAGAGACCTCCAAATGGTGAACTTGACATAAATCGAACATGCACCTCTCCTCAATCATTAGTAAATACTTGCATATTAGTGAATTCAACCTTCCTTTCTCTACATTCAACACAAAATAAATTTCCAAGGATCAAAGTAGTTATGGCTATCAATGTCCAAACCATTATTTGAAATGTGCACTAATCATTCCCCTCCCCATAGTCTCTCTCCAAATTGGGCACTAATCATTGTTGCATAAGCCAAGAAGATTTTCATTGTGCAAAAGGGAAACGTGTACAATGAGAACATTGATTTCTCAATGTTTCCATGCCCTCGAAGCCTCCCAAAACCCTTGGAGATGAATCTTCTATAGATCCTATAGAGCAAGGCCATGATTTTAGTTATCTTTTACTTTTCTCTATGGTCAGGTTACCTCAAGAATTTTATCATCCATCAACTCAATGATTTGCCTCAATCAACTACTTAATAAACACCTCACAAGACTAAATATTTCCTTTGCAAGCTGGGGTAGTTTCCATCCTTCATTAAAGCATGAAAAATATTTTTTATTAAATATTTTATATAGATGTAAAATGTTTAATAAAAAAAATTAATCATTAAATTTGAACAAGAAAAGGAAGTGATAATAGGATTTAATAGAAAATCAAAATAGTGTTTTCACTTCAAGGTGGGGCAGCATTATATAAAATAATATTAATTGTCAGTTTTTGACAAGTTCCAATTATATTTTTGAAGCCAAGAGATTCAGAAGAGTCTAGTACAAAACTCTCTCCCTTTGGCGAGACTTATAGTGCATTCAAGGCAAGCCCATAAAAAAGGATTTGTTTGTGTGGAGTGTGTGATCTTTTATTGTTGCCTTATATATCACTTTCATGGTGTGATCCTTCTTTATATCACTTGCAAATCTTAAAATAATCTATTATCACCAAATATGTATAAGTTATTCAACTTATTCACTTATTCAAATAAGTTGGATGGCCCGAAGAATTACAAATCTTGGAAATGTCACATGCAAAACACATTGATACGTAATTATTTTTGACCTAATATTTGGGATGGCGATACTCCTTCAACTAAGCCCATTGATGTTTCTCAATTAGATAACTTAAAATTAAAAGATGAGAAATCTCTTTGCTTTGCTTCTCTCTTCTATAACTAGACATTTAATTGTTTGTAGTCAGAATTCTAGTATTACTTAGTTTACTTGGAATCAATTTCATAAGCTTTGCATCTTAAAGAGTTGATTTACAAATAAAGTTGCTCAAACAAAAATAAAAATAAGTTAATTGTGATGGTGTATTAGAATATATTTCAATGATTAAAAAACATACAATGATAAATTATTAAGGGTAGAATTCCTAAACTCGAAGAGAATTGTTTTAATCTATATTTTGGTAAATGGATTTCCTCCATCTTAGAAGCATTTTATCAAAAATTTGTAAATAACTAATAGATCGGCAATTACAACCTTTTATACACTTTTTAAACTATTGGCTCAACATAATAAGTCATTTGGAAAATAAAAAGGAGAGTATTATCTTTTTACTAGTTCAAATAGTGTTGAAAGCTCTAGAGAAAGAAGTACCATAAATTTTGGATATCATAATTTTTCTTATAATTGAGGTCGTAATCTAAAAAGACAATGTAATTATAAAAAATAATCAAAATCCTTACAATTATAATGCAAATGTATAAGAGACAAAAATCCAAGTTAAGTGCAAAAGATCTTCAAGGAATGGTCATTATGCATTAGATTGCTAAATTTTAAGAAAAAATATGTTTTAAATCAAATCAAATCCAAAGTCGAGTTAATTAGATTAATATGTAGACGATCGATGTTTTCAAGATGGACAAAATTAATATATTGTTGTTGTAGTAAAGGAGCTTGATTTAGTATAATCAATTGTACTCACACTCAATTGTGTAATAGATATAGGAGCTACTTAGTAGATGACTTTTCGTAGAGACTAATTTTGGAATTATCAAGATATTTAGATAAATCTCACTTATTTAGTTGATGGCACAACTCATATTCCACAAGTAAGAGGTTTATTAAAAGTCTTGCTTCCCAAAATAGGTGGAAAATTGGACTTCAAATGTTTGGTTTATACCTATATTTAAAAATGACTTGTTATCATTGCTTTCCATCTAATAAGATAGACATCAAATCAACATGCAATATGGTTTGGTAAATATCAATTCAAAAAAGCACAACTTGAAAATAATGATGATAAGGTATGAAGATGGGAAGATTTTAAGCATGAAAGGAAAAGGTATCCCTAAAAAGCATGATTTTTTAGGAGCAAACAATTCTGAAATTTTTTCATTTAAATTATGACCATTTCAATTTGGTCACTTGAAATGTAAGAACTTACTCAAGCTTAAGTCTTGAGATTTGGTAAAGGGTTTACCAACTTTTAAGTTGGAAAATGCTAAATGTGAAGTGTTGTTATGAAAAGTAAAAGCAAAAATGTTTCCAACTAGCTCATGGTGACCAAAAAAGTATTTACAGTTAATTAATTATGATATGTGTGGTCAAATAAAAACTTTTTTAGGTGGATGTTAGTACTTTCAAATATGCTTGCAACATGTCATTTGTACTTCCACGTCATGTTGATGTCATCTGCCATGTTGCCTGTACCAAGTCCCACATAGATCGGGGGTCGGGAGTTTTCTCCTACCAATTCTGCTATGCAACCTTGACCTCCTACTAGGCCCAACTTCCACTTAGATATGGTCCCACACAGGTCAGGGGTTGGGATGTTCCCCTGCTAATTCTTCCTTGCGGCCCTAACCTCCGACTAGGCCCAACCTTGGTTCAAAGTCTACCTAAGTCCTAAGGAATGAACTTTTCTATCTATAAAATTCAACTTCTTGTAACTTCTAATCCAGTAGGAATTTTCCAGATTTTAGCATACCATTGGAAATATCTTCTAGAACATATGTCATCTCCAAGAGTATCTAAGTTGATATCTTGAGGTAGAATCTCCTCCAAATCATGGGACTTCTAACCACCATAGTCATCATTTTATGGCTTCTCCAATAGACCTACTATTGTGATGATTCTCTACAGAGCACTTCAGAAACCATGGGACTCCCCCTCAGCTTGATGCACCAAGCACATTGAATGTTAACATATGTTGCCATCACATCCAGTCTAGTGGACATCAATGTCGTCCTACCTCATATGACACTAGCACATACATCCATGCTATTCTGGTTAACATCAATACCAACGCTCTTGCTAACTGCCAGGGAATGTCAACTTCCAAGTTGTGATCTCTCGGCATGATTATTGACATCAATTCCAACACACTTACTACCACTAGACAAACAGACAATGTCAATTGTCCAACAATCTCCCCCTTTGACATTGATGGCGACACCTCTTCACTTATCCACAATGATGGCCAATCCTCATGCTACTTCCACACATATCCTTGCATGAGCCACCAATCGCTTTCTTTCCTCTACTTGGTCCATCACATATTGATCTTAAATAAGCTTCTCTCCCCCTTTGACATCAATGGAAAAGGGCCACAAGTTGTTTCTTCTCCCCCATGCAATCACTGACTATCAATGACCGAGGGTCTAGTTGTTGTTGTGCATTTTTCTCTAAATACTTATCTTCAAGGGTTAATCACTACTTTTACTCTATAAATTGGACCTGTGTGATAATCTCCCCCTAAACATAAACTTCCTCCTTTTTAATAAACCTCCAGTTTTTGACACCTTATGGTTGCCAACTGAATACTTTCTTTGCCAATGCATCTTTTGTACCAATTAAAAATTATCATGGTACTATTGTTGAATGTAAATACAACCCATTAGTGATGCATTGAGCTTGCTCTTCATACTACTATTGTTGTTGAGATTGCGCTCACTTTTCTTGATCATCTTAACCACTTCTTCTCCCCTTGAGATCATACTACTCCAAATATGGATTGTTGCTTAAATAATACCAATTGCACCAAAAAGGATGATACAAATTGGATATTGTACCAAGAAAACTCCAATACTTCCTTTTAGAAAGAAATGCCCATTTGCACAAAAGGTTGCTCCATATGAACACAGACCACCAATTGACGTAGTGATACTAATTGAAATCTAAGGGGCAGCAAAATATTGTACCTATTGTGTTTCAAGAACACAAGACTGCTAGGAAAAATAAAATTCACACCTTAAATGAAATAAGTGTATTTCATCCAAGATGCAATTATTTAATTTCCTTTGCAATCTTTCTTCCTAGGGCTGAAAATTGTTCCCTGCTACTACTTCATAAAGTAGCTACCCTGAGCCATTGCTCTATGATCTCCTATAGTTGCTTCCTTGCATCTGCGTGGGGATAGTTTCTGTAGACTTGACATTTCTGAGAGATTATTTCCATTCCACACTTTTTCTTCAGCTCATCCTCTTCTTCCACAACATAGAGTATTATTGTGTACTCCCCCTGAACTCATGTTGGTTTCACTCCTCCTCTCCTTTTCAATTTTGATAAAAATAAACCAATCTATTCTTGTAATCATCAAGAGAGAATGACCATACCTTCAACAATCAAATGGACCTCTCTATTTATTCCTTCTACCTTCTTGCATCTAACATATTCAGCCTCCCTTTAGGCCATTCTATCCATTCATTGAAGAGAAACAAGGTATCTACTACCCCTGAGCAGCATCTTCCTTCTTCTTCCAATCCTTCAATGGTTGATTCCTAATAGGATCTTTACTTTCCATCTTCTTCTTTTCCCATGTTTGGGATTTCTCTTGGTTGTGCATGGCTAAAAGAATCTTCTCCTTCAACTCCTCTTTATTCACCCAAGTCCTCTTACTACCATTTTTCCTTACATATGGGTCTATTGCAAGAGCAGGAGGATCATTCTTCCTAGTTTTATTCTGATTTCTTCCTCCTCTTTTCATCTTGCTCTTTTAACATAAAGCACAAAAGAAAAACTTATATCCCTCTTCTCCATTGTTTCTTCTCGTCTTCAAATCCTAAGCTGCTACATTTGCATGCACATGTTGAGAATCATGCTTTTTCTTCCCATATCTACAACGTGTTGCCTCATGCCCAAAGCTTCCGCAATTGTAGCATTCAATTTGGCTTAAGAATGGGACACGGGATCTACTAATCTTAATATCACCCTTTTCAAACCTTCTATTACTTCCAACATGCCTTCTCCCAACCTCTTTATGCATTCTTAGGTTGCTACTACAAAACACATCTTGTTTTCTTCCATGCCATCTACAGTTTATGGCCTTATGCTCAAAATTATTGCAAGAGAAACAATAACCATGAAAAGGATTTTGATAGTTGATAATAAATTTGCTTTGAAGGTGTTGTCCTTGAGAGGGAAAGGACCTCGATTGGTTCTTCATGCGCCTTCCATGGCAGATTGTGGTACTACCTTACATCCTTTCCTATTGATGCTTGGCTCTCTTCTTTTTCTCTCCTTTCTTTCACTTCTTAGTGTGTTGTTGTTGTCTTTTCTTCACCCAGTGTTTATGCTTTCCTTTTAGTTGTTGAATTTCAACAACTTATTTTCCTTTGTTGTTGTTGGAACCTCGAAATTCCTTTACTTGGGAAGTTGACCCTTCAACCTTCGCAATCTTATTGCTTGGATTTTCTTTAAAACCCAAACTAGCTTTGAAGAAAGGGGACCTTGCTTAACAAGCGTCTTCAAAGATGTTTTTCTCTCCTCAAGCTTCTGGTATTGAGACAACTCTTCATTTACCCTTTCCATGTCATGTCTCAAGTGACTACTTCATTTTTCAGTCTCTCACAGTAAGCTTATCCATCATTTAGTTGAATGGTTAAACTCTCATTCAATTTGCTAGCCTCTTCTTATTGAGCATTTATATCAACTAATTTCATGCTCAACTTTTCATTCTCAAGCTCATAAATTTTCAATTTCTCCCTTTTCTTGAGATTTTCCTCTGATAGGACCATGACCTCCTTTAGAGCAGAGATAACTTATTTCTAAAGTAGATATTTTCATTCCTATCATTCTCTTCACTATCATAGGTGCTAGATGAGTTACCACAGAGATCTAAATTCCTCTTTGTGTCCATGGAGTCTTCCACGGGCTTGAGGTGTATCCCTTCTTCATCACTACTAGGGGTACTCATATTTTCTCCTATGGATGAGCATACTTGGGATCCCTATTCTTCTTCGTAGGATCCCCCTTTTGTTATTTCTACTAAAGTAGGTATATCTTCATTACTACTACTAGATACATAACTATCTCTATCCTCAAGTGATTCACTTGAACATCTAGATAATGAGTGACCTATTTCTTTACATTTATCACAAAGCAATAGCTTACCTTCTAAGTTGCATGGACTATCCTCTAGGTCTTCTTCTTCACCATCCTTGGAGTGAAGATCAACACTTTTCTCATAGGAAGAAATATCTTCAATATTTTGAGCATCTTTCCTTTTTAGATGTCCTCTCCTTTTTCTTCCTTTTCTTCTTATCACCAGTAGCTACATGTTATGGTTCACTACTTGAGTAGCAAGGTTCTTCAGCCTTCTCGTGAGCCACATTGCAATCTTCTCCATACAGAAATTGTAATGTATCTAGAATTTCCTTTATTGTCTCGCAGTGCCTTACTTCCTCAACATCTAGTTTTGACATTCTTTTCATGATGATTTGCTTGGCTTCTTCATTTTTCTCACTCTTTTCTCCATTTAATAAGGAGCATCATAAATCAACATCCAAATCCATTAAATAGGCTTCCATTCTAACATTCTAGAGTACATGCTTTGATCCATTTAAAAATGGAACTCCTTCTTTTGTTAGCCAACCTTGATTAGCCATTATTTCCCTTTGATCCACCTTCGACCAGTTAAGTTGTTCCTAAAGGAACCTTGCTCTTATACCAATTGTTGGAAAAAATGTTAATACTGAGAGGGGGGGTGAATTAGTATTAAGGCCAATTTAAAATTTTATGCAAATTTTCCTTTACTCATTCAAACTTGGCATCCATTAAATGAGAGCGTCCACTAACAAACCATTACAGCAGTTGTTGGTGTTCAAGTATGAATCATGCAATTCACCCAATCCACATTTACTTGTAAACTCGGGGCTCTACGAGTTATTTCAAGGCTATCATGCACTGTGCAGACCACAGTTTCCCTACCCAGCATTGAACATTAATTACAAATTCATCAATGTGTAAAAGAAAGCAACAACAGCAACAACAAAAAGAGTAACAGAAATTAGGACTCACAACAACACACTGATAAACATTCATAGTAACAATAAACTCACTGAAATAAACCTAAACACACATCTAATCGAGCAACACTTGGTCAGGGGAGTGGGCCCAACTCCCTAATCAGGGTTGTGACGAGATCAACGAATCATGATATGCTCAGAAGTTCAAATTGTCATTAATTAAATAAATATTACAAGTATGTTGTTACAAACTCGGAGTTAGAGTATTTCTCCTGTAACCTTAACGACTCTTAACAGTGATAACTTTCATAGCTCGCAGCTCTACTTTATACATTTTGTTAATAATACAGTTCCTAGAATTACAATGATGTTTTCCTTTAATTACATGGTGGTTTTCAGAATGAAATAGAATGTAAAAGATAACAGTGTGTCAATCGAGAGATTGATTCACTGTTGCAACCAATGTTTAGGGATAGAACTGCCATCTTTGATGGTATCCTTCAGTGAATCAAGGTCCTGGTTGTTCTTCATTCAAATCTACAAAAATAACTAAATTAGGAAGCCGCTTAGGCAATAATCCCCTATGACTATGCTTCATTAACCAAAAATCTATAAAGACATGACAAGAGGTATACTTGTGCATTTTAAGATATCGATTAACCATTATTGGTGTGAAAGGGGTAAAAGAACAAGGTAAAAGGGTGAGTAAAAGTATGCAAAACTATCCACCAACAACAGTCATATGAATCAACACAACCATACACATCATGAGCATCACACATATAACATAGAGGTTTAATATGGAAACCCTTTCGGGAGAAAAACCACCAAAGCTTGTTTATTTATTAGATGCAATAATAGCACCTACTCTATTACATCAATGTTTGTGAGTTATCACTCATAGGAAGCACCAAATCCCTTTGAATATTTTCTAGCACCCACTAGCAAGAAGAACCAACTCCCTCCTTTTGCAGAAACCTGGTTAGCCTACCAAATGCAACATCTAGAGCACCAACTTCATGGATTTGTAGCAAGCACCAACTTGTAGCTCCTTGGATTTATGCAAGCACCAACTTGTAAGAGGAACCAACCCCTAATCCTTCTCAAACACCTAGTAGAGATGGAAGCACCAACTCCCTACATGTAGGGTCCAACCCACACTCAAAAGAAAACTTACTACTCACTATAATTGGAAACCTCTTTTCCTATTTTCAACTCTGCCTTCATTAAACTAGCTCTATATTCCCTTCATTATTTTACCCTCTGTTATGCTCAACAACAGTCACTCATACACAACAACATATACTCATATTTGGCCCTCTACTACAAGCACCATATACCTTCTCGTAGATATTTATACTCTCAACCATCTTCTTCAAAATAGGCACACTCAACATCTTTTCAGCAGTGCACACCACCGCAAAGCTCTCCACTTAGCTCACTTTGCATCATATATTATGCTTTCAACCCTCTTCTATTCCATAGGCTCCCTCGGCCTCTCATAGAAATGTTGGCACATTCTATACCTCTTTCCTCTACATGGGCACTCTCAGCTTCACTCTCTACAACACATGCACCCTTGGCCTTCTCTTGGTAGCACTCACACACAGAAATCTCCACACAACTCTCTCAATAGTACTTCTCTCTCCCACATTGCTCATCTGCAATCCTAGGTTTTTTTTCACTAAAGATCGATGTTGTTTCTTCCAACCATCACTCTGTCATTCACACTATAAGAGTGTATCTATGCATGGCTTCTCCATCCTGCTATTACGTCTCATTTCTTGAATTTTGTCATTGCAACATTAAATCAAAGAATGGGCTTCGTTCACTCACCAACTGCGATTGTAGTACAATGAATGCAAGGAATGTACACCTTAGTGTCTTTCAACCTACTGCGAAATAATTCTCAGTTACGCTATAGACTCGAGGAGCTCTTCCATTAAATCCAACTTATACCGACAGTATGGCTCTTTAATTCTCAAGAAATACTTCTTAATTTCCTCCCAGAGACTAACACGTACCTCAAGCATGGCTCTCCTTCATGTAATTAAATATTTTGTTCTAAGGCTCTGTTCTTCATTTAATCCCTTGTAGTTTGCACGAGAGATCAATGGTGGCTTACTTCTGCTTAATATAGGCCCTTTAAATCATCCTACATAATCATGGTCCATGTTGGCTTGACTCAACAATCTTTGTGGTTTCCATTATTCCAGTGACACCAACCTTACCATGCACATTTACTTAGCTGCTCCAGCCTTTCTTTTTCCAAGTATTACCATGACCAATTTGGCACACAATTCCTAAGATCTATGTTACGAATAAAATATATAAAATAATGTAAAATAATTGTAAACAATAATAATCATAAATAATGATTAGTTAAACTAGTAATTAGGTTGAAGAGGCATGTCTAAATGAGACATGACTCTTCGTGAAGAGACACTTGCCTGATAAGCAAGCCTCTTGTTCTCATTGTAAAACATTCATTCTCATTCTTATTCACACATTTAATATATAATATTTGTATCCTCATGGATATCTTTATATTCCAAGTTTTTTGGAGTAATTAATTTTTAGACAGAACTTTGTTCGCTTCATTTGGTATCAGAGGAGTCGATCCTTTGGCCGCTTCACTGCTACATAGAGCTCGTTCTCCAATCCAAGGCTTTGACCATCGAAAATTGTCAACCTTGTTGTCATCGTGACTAAAGAATTTGCTACACGTTTGGAGTTTCTCCATTGTTAAGTCGTCAAAGGTCCTTGTCCATTCAAGAAAAAAAATAGCCTAAACGGAAGTGTGGAATTTCTTAGGAGCAGGAATAGTAACCTAAGTTGCAAAACGTGTGATCTTTTTATCCATCTCTGTGGTTTCGGCCCTCTAGGGCAATAACTTTGTCCATAAGGGTTGTTTATTCATCTTTGAACCAACAAAGAAGCTTCACTATCCCCTGTGACCTTGTAATTCTCCGGACTTGGTATATAATTGAAGAAGGACATATAAAATCAGGGAAAAATTTGTTGGGAATTCACCTCTCAATTTCGGAGTTCTTAAAAGGTATCCAGGTGGTTTTCTTCCTAAAATAATTGCGACCTAATCTTCACTACGCACGCTGGTTGTTCTGAGGATTTTTCAAAGGGTTTTTATTGTCATTACTTATAGGTCTATTGTCCAAAATTCTGAACGTTGAATGCCTGCACAAACAGCGACAACCTGTTCGATCCGCAACCCAGTCCACTAAAAGTGCCATCAGTATACTACAGAAGGGTTTCATAACTGGTGAACCGTAAAGTTATTTACACTATAATTACATATTTTGGGGTTCCATACGAACAAGTAGTTAGGATAAAGTCACAATGCTTCATCATATAACCATTGGTTATAAAAAACAACAACTCTGGCTAAATTCACCGCATGTTAACCAGTTTGACGTTCTCATCTAACACTGTCAGTCGATACGACTAGTTCGACGATAGCTGTTTCGACCAGTCAACAAAAAATTGGAGTTCCCACACTATCCGACCATCGTGCCAAAAACCCCAACGATCTTTAGCAGCAATTGAATGGTCATCAATCCATACTTTTGTGTTCATACGGTCAAAGCGTCACAATTATTAGTCGTTGAATTAATTAATTGGGTTTGTCAAGCATTCCAGACAATTTATGTACTCCGTATGCTATTGTTACATAACGCTGTGCTAACCATATTTCAACGTCTGAATAAGTCTTTTAGTCACTACAATATTGTACAACTGCATCCTTATTTCATTCATCAATCGCAACTCTCCATAGGTGGTCATTCATGGAAAAACATTAAGCCAATGTTTTGAAGTTGAGTTATAAAGTTGAAAGCTTAATTGGAAAATAGGAAAATACTATTATATTCCTAGTCCATTATTTATTAAAAATTGTTTTATAAGGGTGATGTTATAGAAGAAAAAAGTATTATTACAAGGATTGAGAGGGATAT
>APFE031689461.1:36569-66159 GCA_000404065.3 Pinus taeda
AAATATGGGATCTTTAAGTAATAAACAAAAAAAATTCCAAAGAGATGTAGAACAAGTAATCACAATACTTGAGCGACAATATGCTGAGGAGAAAAAGAGAAGGGAATCCCTATTCCATTCTCTACATCCATCATCACTTCCACAGAATGATGTAATCCAATGTACCGAGAAAGTACAGCTAAAAGATCAAGAGAATGGAAAAATAGCCAAAATCCAGCAAAACAAGGAAGCGTTAGAACACGAACATAAAGATCTAGTGGATATGCATTACAAAGAAATAATGGAAAAGGATGAAGAAATTTCTCGTCTCAAGGAACACGTCAAAAAATTACATGCACAAGTGAAGAAGACTACGGTCACAAAGAAAGAACTCAAGAAGCACTTATCAGAACAAGAAGAGGAAACCTTGCGTTTAAAGAACCTTAATAAAAAATTATTAGAACAAATCAGAGATCTAAAAGATGAAATCTTAAAATTCAAAACATTGAAAATAAGGTTGATAAATCAGAAATCAAAGAACTTTTACAACTGAAAAACCATAATCAAAGTCTACTCACTCAAATTAAGAAACTTAAGGAAGATAAGAAGGCATTAAAAGATAAGTTAGAACAATTCACTCAAGAAGAAGTATCGAAATCGACAATCGCAACAGTTCAAGTTGAAAATAAGGGAACAAATACCGATCCAGTGAATATGACTACTTAAGAAGACAAGTAAATTGAAGAAACGACAAGCCTAGATGTTGCAGTTCAAACAATGAACATCCCTAGTGAATGTTCCATAACCAACTCAACAACATCTTCACCAGAAGAAAAGCTAAAAATTGCCACATGCCCAATAAGGGAAAGTAAAGTCCCATATCGACATCTGAATCATGAGAATAGATGAATCAACCATGCTACATATTTGAACCATTCAGAACCGAAACAACGAACTGATGTTCTAAATAATAGTGATGTAACCTCAATCCAGTCTTATGCTAACAAGTCATTACAAAATTCCAGTGATCATAATACTATACAGAAGATTAATCTGGGATGGTCTGATCTCTTCTCAGTGCGACAATTTTGTTTGTCACTAAGAAGATCATATCAACTTATATCGACAAGGATGACTATTCTGAGAGAGAAATACGTTCGAAGCCGAAAAAGAGATCAAGCCTTTTTCATCAACAAGCTTTGAGGACAAAGATTTTTGAGGAAGGAGGCAATGTTACGAATAAAATATATAAAATAATGTAAAATAATTGTAAACAATAATAATCATAAATAATGTTTAGTTAAACTAGTAATTAGGTTGAAGAGGCATGTCTAAATGAGACATGACTCTTCGTGAAGAGACACTTGCCTAATATAAAAGCAAGCCTCTCATTCTCATTGTAAAACATTCATTCTCATTCTTATTCACACATTTAATATATAATATTTGTATCCTCATGGATATCCTTATATTCCAAGTTTTCTGGGGTAATTAATTTTTAGAAGGAACTTTGTTCGCTTCAATCTACTGACCCATACGTTCTTTGAGTTCTTGCCTGAATATGCTATGGAAAATAGCCAATTTGGCGTAACCATCAAATATAGAGGACGTTTCTCCAAGGTTGTCAACTCATCTATGTCTTTAAACATACGTTCGTGATGACATTTTCTTTGTCTTCGACCCAATGGCCTATGGTCACCAAAGCACACAAAACTGCTGCAAATACAAGTCCTGGGCACACCTTCCAAAGTAGCTCGGTAGGTTGGGATTTGGCCCACTTGTTCATTTATGCGCTTGAATTTGTGTCAACTCTCACTTTCCTGTAGGATTGAATAAAGGTCTTTTTAAGGATTTTCCCCTTTTAGTTCTACCACACGTCCCTGACCTCTGACTAGGATCGACTTCCAACTAGACCCGACCTTGGTTCTAAATTTTCCTAAGTCCTGAGGAATGAACATTTCTATCTGCAAACTTCAACTGCTTGTAACTTCTAATCCAGTAGGCCTTTTCCAGACTTTAGCATACCATTAGAAAGCTCTTTCAGAAAATCATCCAACTATCTCATCTCCAAGAGTATTTGAGTTGATATTTTGAGGTAGAATATTCTCCAAAGCATGGGACTCCCAACAACCATAGTCATCATTTTCTGGATTCTCCAATATGCCTACTATTGTGATGATTCTCTACAGAGAACTTCAACAACCACAGGACTCCCTCTGAGCTTGATACACCAAGAACATCAATGCTAGCATCTATTGTCATTGCAACTAGCCTAGTGGACATCAATGTTGTCCTGCCTAACATCATGCTAGCACATACATCCATTCTAGTCTGGTTGACATAAATGCCAACACTCTTGCTAACTATCAGGCAATATCAACTACCCAAGTTATGATCTCCCAACATGATTGTTGACATCAATGCCAACACACTTACTGCCACTAGCCAAACAGGCAATGCCAATTGTCCAACATAGTTATGGCATGTTCCATGCAGTCTAGGTTTAACTCTGTTGGTATTAACTATCCTGCAATGTTTGATGTGTCTAAAAATGGTGGAAAGTATGACTGAAGACAATCCACATTGAACACTAGGTGCATGCTAAGGAATGGGGGGATGATGAGCTCAAAAGAAAATTCTCCCATAGCCTTGGTGATGGTGTAAGGCCTGTATCAGAGTGGTCTGAGCTTTTGATGGGCTTTAGCAAGGCGTTATTTCTGCAAATGAAACCAAAATTTGTTGCCCACCTGAAAATTGTGTGGCATCGAATGTTGATCATGTCATTACTCGTACTTAGCATTGGACCTATCCAAAATATCGTTCACCTGACGGTAGATATGCTCGATGTGTTCAATAAAATAGGTTCCTTTATCAACCTCAGAGTATACATGTGTGGATTCTATCTGTGTAGTCACATAAGGCATGACAACATCAATCAAACACAATGGTTGAAATCCTAGACCCACTTGAAAAGGACTGCGACCAGTTGAGCTATGGAGAGCTCTTTTAAATTATGTTGCACATAAGGAAGGCTCTCATCCCAATTTCATAGATGCTCAGAGATGTACATGTTCAGTACGTGCAATATTATCCCGTTGATGACCTCCGTCTGGCTATCAGTTTGGGGAGGGAATGTAGTCGATTTAGTGAACTTGGTGTAGAATAATGTCCACAGTCTATGTTAGAAAAATATATATTACAGATAAATGGAACACATAAAACAAGAGAGACACAAATATACGTGGTTCACCCAATTTGGCTATATCCATGGAGAAATAGCCAGTCCTTCCTTTTATATTATCTAGCAAAATGAAGAGCTACAGCCTACAGCATCTCACACAATCCCCTCTCTCTTTCTCGCTCAGAATACACAAAAGCATAGTCACAATACAATTCCCTCATATATAGTGAGAGGTTTCCTTCTAGGGAAAAAAACCCTAAATTAAACATAACTTCTATCATCAGATTATCTACCTAATGAATGGCTCATATTGACTACGAAATTACAATATTTTACAAGGAAAATTTACATCTATTTTTAACTTCGGGGGCACTTCCCTGAACCCCCACCAGGGGGGCGGCTCATAAAAATCGTCGTCACTCCCCCCCTAGCGAAAATCAAACTGTTAGAGTTTCAACCCCATTACGAACTGGGGTCCAATGCGGAGATACCTCTGAATAAAGAATATAATTAGGCTCCACGCCCAACAGTCTCGACCAGAATGTGCTCAAGAACCTACTATCCCGATCAGATATAATGTCTGCAGAATCCAAAAATGTAACCATACTCATTCAAATAATGCCTTGGTAGTGTCCTTTGCAGTGATACTCTTCTTGTAAGCTGCCAATATAGCAATCTTATAAAATTTGTCTGCGATCACAACTACACAGTAATTATTGTGCTTGGTAGAAGGGAGACCTGATAGATAGTCCATGGAGATGGATTCCCACTGTTGGCTGGGAGTAGGCAAAGGAGTGTACAGGCCTTGCTTCTTGATAGTTGGCTTGGTGATGGTAGAATTAGTGCAGGATCTGATATATTTTGCAACATCTTGTTGAATTTTAAGCCAATAAAATTACTTTTGTAGTATGGCCATAGTTTTATCCACACCAAAAAGTCTTGCAACCTAACTATAGTGTGCCTCCCAAATCAGCTTGGTGTGCATGTTTGAAGGACAAAAAAGGTGTCCCATTTAGCATAATAATGCATCCTGGAGGTGGAAATATGGACCTTTCTTGCCATCTACTATTATCTGGTATGTGGCGGCAAACTCTAGATCATTTTTGTATAGTTTTGGCCATCTAGAGGTCTCGTGGCCATAATAGTTGAGAATAGTAGTCGCTTCTGCAACTATGAGCTGACTGAGGCAATCTACAGACTGCAACATGATTGTTGATTCCCTTTTCATATTTAATGTTCAAGTGGAATTATTGTATATATGTATACCACTTCTGATGTCGATCATTTTGCGTTGCTTCATCTCCTCAACCTGACTATTCAAATTGAGAGTGGAATCCTCCTTAACGAATTCCTATTGCGTCAAAATCTTCTCAGTAGTTGACTAAAATCAAGTCACGTTGATGTTGTCAAGACCAATATCATCTTGTATATCAATATTTGGCATTTAGACATCACAAGGTGTCTCATCATCCTTCATTTCATCATCACGTTTTGTTTCATCATCCTGCACTTTGTCATCACATTGTATTTCATCTCCTTGTACTTCAGCATTACATCATTGCATTTTATCACCCTGACCCTCTATTGGACCCTTCTCTGCACTGAAATATGGTGTCCTAGAGGTCTTCTTATTCATTCTTCCAATTAACACTGACATAGGAGTAACATCTTCCTCTTCGAGGTATCCTGCACTAAACATTGTGTGAACAACAACATCTACAAGGAATGAGAGATTGTTCTCATTCGGCAAACTAGGTTGGGAAACATCTATGTTTATCAAAGAGGTTGACTGAGTATGGCCCTCTTTCAAGGAGGAAAACCTCTTCTTAACAAAACTTCTAGTTATTCTCTTCAAAGGGCGAGGGGTTTCGGTTACGGGTCCTTGTTTCTCTTCCTACACTAATTCCTTAAGCAAGGTCTTTTTCTTCTTACTAGTTTGCGAGGTGAGGGTTTTATATGTCTGTTCAGATTCTTCCTTCCTACTCTTACCCTTCTTCCTGGGTGACTCCATTATGTTTCCTCCTTGTAATTCCTTCAATAACCCTCCCCAGGTCACATTTTTACTCTCTAATTCCTTCCTAACCAAAATTGAGATCAACCCGTAATGATATAGCTTAAACCTAACCTAACTCTCTTGACTTTTCTAAACAACCTTCGACATTTTTTTTCCAAACTTTTAAGCAAGAAGTAAGGAAAATTAATCAACTTACCTAACTCAAAGTGTAACAACAAGCGGATGTGATATAGGAATGTTAGGGAATATCGTCCCTCATAGGTGAGGAACTTCTACAAAATGTATAGCAAGTGTCTCCATTTCTCGATCATAGCAGTTTGTTGCAGCCCTTGTTTCCAATCCACTTTCTACTTTTTATTGACTACAGATCTACGCCAAGCCCCTTTTTTGAGCTTTCCTTTCTTGAACCACTGTTCGCCTGTGGCCGCCAGCCTTATAGCCTGCAAAATAGTCTAATCTGTCACTTCAAACACTAGAGACCCCACCTTGGCTCTGCATCCATCAAAGGTTCAGGAAAATTCTAACACCATGGCCGAATCAAAACCATCAAACTTAAACAAGAACGATAGTAATCCTACTTCCTGCATTATGGCCAGACTGTTCTTGTACTCCGTCGTTTGTTCTACTTTCTTCACATACCATGGTTCAATTCGAACAGGTGTCATTACTTGTTTGAATTCGCTCAACTACTCAAAATTTGAGAGAGTTAATTAGCAGGGGGTTCAGGACTAAGAAATTTGAAATTGTCGAATGAACTGGACATTGCTATATTGATTTTTTTCTTTAACGATCACACTCATGAAAATCTCAGTTCTTGGGAAAGGATGTGATACGGCCTGATCTAATTGTGCATGCAGTAATAATGATTGGTGGTGGAGCACAGTAATGGAGGAAGTTATGTGAGAGAATTGGGGGTGTTATATATGAGAGGGTCATCATTTAGTTATCAACAGGCTTTTCAAAAATGAGCGTTGGATTCTGGGAGATTTTCACACACATCCTTTGATCAACTCATAATTTCATACAAGGCACCCATGTTAACTTACATAAAGATCGGTTTTCATAATTAAATGTCCATGTACTTAAAAAATATTTCCTAATTAGTAATGATGAAAAAACTCTAATCATCTATGAAAGAAAATCATTAAATGACATCATTTTAAAGTAGTGCAGTCAGTTGTGCTTGAGCGTGATTTTTGTACCAAACATAAAAATAAATCCCTTTTTATCCTTGGGTTGAACTTTGGCCTCAAGTGTGCATTCCTACACCGAACATCCATGTACCATAACATACATTCTTTTGGTGAAGACTACTATTGTTCCTACACTGGACACACGTTCTTGTGCTTGGGGCACACAGTAGTGTGTGTTCCTGCACCCGAGATTTAATGTTCTTGCACTAAGGAATTGTTGGTTCCTACACTCAAACATACATTCTTATACCAAGGGAAATCATTGTTCCTGCACTAATTGATGTTGCGAAATATCTGAAAAAGGTTTCTAAAAAAATACAATCTGTGGGTTGAATCTTGAAAGATTTGCGAGATTTCGTAAGGATGTTTTATTCGCCAGTTTCCTGATAGTGATACATGCTTTCCAATCTAATCCATGAATTTTGATCAAATCCTGAAATATAGTCCATGAGGGAGAAAAGAAGTGGGAAAGGAGTAAATTTCAGAATGGGAAGGAAATTCAACAGGGAATTCAAGTGTGAAACCACCAAGAGGGCGTATGGAAAAAGGGAAAGGGAAAATAAATTCAGGGAAAATGAGGGAAAAATGAAATTGGATAGGGGAATTTTCTTTAGAAGAAAGGGAAGGTTCATTTGCATAGGAAAAAGAAGAAAAAATAGAAGGGAATTCACGAAAAGGAAATAGAAGAAGGGCAGAATTTCTCCTCAAAAAAATTTGCCTAAATAGTGCCAAACCAAAATTAAATCCAACAAGAATTGAGTGTTGCTAGCATACAAAATTTTGTTTTAGTTGTCCCAAACTTGGCTGAGGCCTTGTTTCTTGCACTTAAAAACCTACTTCTTCTTAGTGACAGTTAGCACATATAATATCAAGAAATATTCCCATTTTATTAGAATTTGGATCTTCCTGCGAACATGTTGGTTTTTAGGTTGATCCTTCTGTGACCATGTCAGTAAAATGATTTTCACAATCATAGGAAAATATTTTTATTTTTTATTTTTGTTTTTTTGTTTGTTTGTGTTTTTTTTTTTGGAAGGAAAGAATCATATTTGTAATAGGTTGTCATAGCCACCTACCATCTCTAGCTCAGATTGTTGTTGCACTTACTGCATGAAGTCTTCCTTCGTGAGGGGTTGAAAATATATCTTGAGTCTATGCCCATTCACAAGGAATATTGAATCTTTCTCATCAATAGTTTTGACCTCTACAGTCCCTTTCTCGAAAATTATGACTACTTCATAAGGTCCCATCTAGCGTGTATAGAATTTTCCTTTGAAATGTTTAAATCTAGAGTCATAAAGAAGTACCCAATCACCTGGTTGGAACTGCTTCTTCCTGATATACTTGTCATGCCACTTTTTACATTGTTGTTGCACTAACACAATCTTTTGAATAACATATCTTTTAAATTCATGTAACTCATTTAACTGTAATAGGCGTTCTTGTTTTGCTTCTAAGAGAGCTAATCCCAATTGAACTGTTGTTCGAAATTTTTTTATCTGGAACTCTATCGAAAAAAAAAAACGGGTTTCCTGTATACCATCTCATATGGTGTATGTCCTATGATGTTCCGCCAAGTGGTTCGATAAGCCCATAAAGATTTAGGTAACCGGCTGGCCTAATCTTTCCTATGTAGATTTATTTTTTTGGTGAGGATGGATTTGATCACCTTGTTGGTAGACTCCACCTGGCCATTTGCTTGCGAGTGATATGGAGTGGACTTCCTATGCCGAATTTTGTATTGATCCATGACTTCCTATACCATATTAGAAATAAATTGCAGCCCGTTGTCAATAACAATCTCTCTAGGAACACCAAATCTAGTAAAAATCTCACTAAACAAAAAATTCAACAACAACTTTTTTTGTAGCAAGAGAAACACCGTTAGCCTCTACCCATTTTGTAACAAAATTAGTGCAAATTAATATATGCTTTTTATTCATGGATGTTGGATTTATTGATCTTACAAAGCCAATAGCGCATTTTTCAAAGCGTCCAATCATAATTTAAGAACAAAAAGGCATTTCGTTGGCTTGAATAGGTTGACCCATTCGCTAACAGTTATCGCATCGCTTGACATAATGTTTGGCATCCGTAAATAAAGAAGGCCAAAAGTATCCAACGCGTAAGATTTTATATGCAGTTCTCTTATCAGCAAAGTGACCACCACAAGGTTCATCATGGGCAGATTTTAGTATATCAAATACTTCTTCCTCTCTTACACATCTACGAATGATAAGATCTTGTCCAATGTAAAAGAGGTCTCCTTGGATCCAAGAATATGCAACACTTTTTAATATGATCTTCCACTTTCACAAGCAGATAAGTGAGGTGGTGTTTTCTAGTGATTAAATAGTTGGCTATGTCAGCAAAACATGGAGACTTTTTTGACACAACGAAAAGATGTTCATTAGGGAAATCATCATCAACGGGAATTACTTCACCAGGATTATTCAATCTAGAAAGATAGTCAGCTACAACATTAGATTTTCCTGGTCTATCAACAATAGTAACATTAAGCTCATGCAATAACAATAACCACCTAGTCACTCTATCGCTAGTCAATGGTTTATTCATTAAATATTTTGTCACAGAATTATCAGTATGCACAAAGACTTCACATCATGTGATGTAGTGTATGAATTTATTGATATCAAGAATTACGGCTAAAAAATCTTTCTCAGTCACTATATAGTTCAATTCGACGGGTGAATTTTTTTTATTGATGAAGTAAATAACATAGGATTGTTTGTTCTCTTCCTATCCTAAAGTTGTGCCAATGGCAGTATCTGAGGCATCAGAGGAAATGTGGAATGGAAGGGACCAATTAGGACCTCTCAAAACTGGTGCCTGCACTAATTTTTCCTTTATTCTCTCAAAAGACTGTTGGAAAGTTGTGGACCAGAAAAAACTCACTATCCTTAGCTAACAATCGGAAAAGGGGGGTATCTATCCTAGAAAAGTTCTCAATGAACCTCCTGTAAAAGCCTGCATGTCCGAGGAACCCTCTTACTTCCCTTTATGTTTTGGGTGCAGGAAGGTGCAAGATAACTTCTATTTTGGCCAGGTCTACCTGAATACCTTTTTCAGAAACCAAATGTCCAAGGACTACTCCTGCTTTGCACATTAATCTACACTTTTTATCACTCAAAGCAAGGTGACCCTCTTGGCAACGTTTATAAATTTTTGAGGGATTCTTGGAATGAATTACCAAACATTGAAAATTCATCCATATGGATCTCAACACACTCGAGATCAGCTAAAATAGCTAGCATAGCCCTTTGAAAGGTAGTTGGGGCATCACATAATCCAAAGGGAAGCACTCAGTAAGAAAATGTACCCATGGACATGTAAAGGTGGTCTTATCTTGATCTGTGTGTGCGATCTAAATTTGGTTGTACCCATTGAAGCCATCTAAAAATGAAAAGTACTTTTTACCAGCAAGGGTATCTAGCACTTGGTCAATAAAAGGAAGGGTAAAGTGATCCTTGAGAGTGGCTTTATTAAGTTCTCGATAATCAATGCAGATGCGTCATCTCCCATCCTTTTTTGGGACTATTACCAATGGGGAGACCCACTAGCTATCAGATATGGGATATATAAAATTAGTGTCCAAGAGTTTTTGTAATTCTTCTTTTACAATATCTCTTAGTGCAGGGTTCATGCACCTTTGGGGTTGACAGACAGGTTGAGCTCCCTCCTGAAAATAAATATGGTGAGTACAGGTTTCAGGAGGTATGCTTTTCATGTCCTTGTAACTCCATGCAAAGTGATCAAAGCGATCACGCAACAAATTAACAAGCTTCTCTCGTTGAGATGAGTCTGGGTATGAACTGATATTTAAGGATTTTCCTGGACTAATTTCAACAAGAGTAGTCTCAGGCTCAAGAGTGCAGGAAGATGCTACTAAGACTGGTGATGGGGAGGGTTGAGAATCAAAATTTCCTTAAAATTATGGACTAAATATTTGACGAAACATGTCAAAATTAGGCATTGTGTCCAGGTTATTCAAAAAATCTTGTAATTCACCCTCCTAGGTAGACTCAGTATGATGGTGGATCAAAGAAACAGGTTGAATCTCCTCACCGTTGTTGTCGTAATCTAACCACAAAGTGTCCTTGAGCTCCTTAATAGATCTAGTAGGCGGGTATAAGGTGACTTTCTTCCTAGAGTCTCCATGTGAAATACACATATCACCAGAGTGGAATCCAATGTAAGGATCGGTTGTGGCAAGCCATGGTCGTTCCAGAATCAAGGGATGTCCACCCACAAGATTTTTTGTTTGAAGAACAATAAAGTCTATGTGGTATTCCCAAGAATCTATGGAGATAACAACATCATCCAGCACACCTTCTGGCTTGATTTTTGATCTGTCTGCAATTCAAGCACATTAGGGGTAGGACAAATATGGACCAACCCAAGTTGATCCATGGTCTGCCCAGTCATGACATTGATGGCCGCACCCAAGTTTATTAACACATTAGGGACAAGGATATCACCTATCCAAACAAAAACAATCGAGTTTCCAAGATCGGTGTACTTTTCCATTTGTTCACATCTTGTCATTAACTCAGCTGCTCGGCCAAAAAATTGAATGGTTTAAGGTTCTACTCTCTTCCTCCCTGCCTTTTTGAGACAGAGTTCCCTGATGATTTTCATGGAGATGGGGATCTCTCTAATAGCCTGAAGTAGAGGGACCTTTATACAAATATTCCCCAGCTTAGAAGTTAGACTGGACTCGTGGTCACTCCTCTTCATAACTAGCCTCTCTAGATATGGAGGTTGGTTTGAAGAAGATGGTAACTATGATGGTGCAGGAATGGGATGAATGGTGACATTTTTTTTCGAATCACCACGAGTTTCCTCCTCGTTTTTCTCCTTAATGATCACCATGGATTGTTTTTGTTTTTCTGGTTTGACTACCCTTCCCGATCTCAATTGAATCTCATGTATCCCAACCAGTAAGGTTTGGTAAATAGGAGAAGGGGGTTGTTCAACAAGACGGATCGATTACATCGCCTTATTATTTTGATTTGGTACCGGTTGAGTAGGTAGTTGGGGTGGTCAAAAAAGGTTGTGGTAAAGGTAATGGTGGCATCGGTTGACTTTGTTGAGGTAGGGGAGGAAAGGATGGTTGTGACATATGGTGAGGTGCATATGTAGGATGATATGGAGGCATCTGTGCAGGATAACGCTGATGTATATGGTTTGAACCTTTCCATCCTTGTTGCCACGATTGAGGGTGTTTCCCATACTGATAATGGTTCCCATGTTGCCAAGGTTGAGAGTGAATAGTGTTATAATAGGAATATGGATGTGCATTATGACCAAAAAAATGTGGTGAAGATTTAGGAACCATACCTGCACCTACCTGAGACCAATTTTTTTGTGCTCCCATAGCATATAATGGTTTAGGTTCGGAATGCTCTCCTTTAAGTACAACTTTAATCCTAGTATGGAGGGGCATTTCTCAGTGGCATGGTTTTCTGCACAAATCACACATTTTAAATTAGCATGGCATTCTCTTAAATGATGCTTTTTCCTACATTTAGGACAAAAAATAGACAAAGACTCTTGTTCATCTACCAATTTCTGTTGAATTTTTAAAGATTCTATTTGCTTGCTAACAATATTCATTATTTCAATTTCATATTGTCCATTTTATTCTCCGTATCAATAATCATAGCATATGTTGATCCAAGTTTACTAGTTCTACTTCAATTTCCTCTACTAGATCTAGATTGATTCCTTGAAAAATTCCTTCACAAGTCACAAATTTGATCAAAAGTTTTATGAGCAATATCCACTTATCCTAATAAATTCAAATTATGTCTAGCATCTTTAGTAAGTCCATGTAATAACAAGGTCCTAATAGTACCTATGTCAAATTTATGTTTTGACCTCTGGAGGATGTACAAAAATATCTCTAAGTAATCCTCCAAGGTCTCATCATCACCTTGCACAATGATAAAGATCTCGTCCTGCATTTCTCTAGTTTTGCAATATTCCCAATATCTAGTCAAAAACACTCTCTTCATTTGGTCCCAAGAAGTTATAGTTTTCCCTCCAAGTCCCATGAACCAACGCAAGGCTGAGTCCTTGAGAGTTGTTGGGAATAACATTAATTTTTGGGCATCAGAAGAGTAATCATAGCTTCTACATAAGATATCAAAATCAAAAAGAAAAGAATCAAGATCTTTGTGCGCCTTACCATAAAAATGAGGGAGAGACGATGGCGGAATTTTCTTCATTTGAGTAATTGTTTCGAAATCCACTATTGGAAATCCAAAGGTGGATTGTTCCTCAATTACCTGATTCTCACTAGTCCCCTCAGCATGATCCTCGTTCTCTGCCATTTTTGCTCCCCTTATCAAACCACTCCTGCTAAAATGAGAAGGTTTACTATGGCTCAAATTGGTCTTTGGAACACCACTTGTTTCCTTCTTCCCCTTCTTGGGTTGTGTCACACATGAACTGTTGTCTCCAGAATCCAAGTGGATAGTTCCTACATGATGAGTTTGTGTCTGTTTGGACTTTCTGCCTACAAAAGAACGTCCATATGAGAAAAAATTTTATATTTATCAGTGTTCCCTCGGCCCTTATTAGGCTTCGGACCCTTACCCCTTTTAGGCATTCATCTTAAAATAAAATCAAAAAGAATAACAAAAATTTTAAATTAAAAAAAAAAAAAGGAATCTTAAATCAAATGTTGCAAATGAATAAATAAATCATCACTATGAAATCCTTCAACAATAGAAGCACACTGCAGAAAAAATAAAAGCAGACTTACCCCTGCTGTAGAGGAAATAAAACAAGAAAGTTCTTACCAATTTTTAGAAACGCCTCCCCGGCAACGGCACCAAAATGTTGGGTGCAAGAATTGTAGTTCAGCAAACTCCTTTCAACACTTGATTTGTCAACTTGGGGTTTCATACACTTCGAGGCGTAGCACAGGAAATGCCTAGAAATGATATCAACCTTATCTAATTGTATTCCTACTTCTTTTATTACAAATTGTAGAATCAAAAGGAAAGATCATACATCAATAAATACCAAGAAAACTCTTGTGCTAAATGAAAAGAATGTACTTTGCATAAACTCAAATAAAGGAAACTCTCAATTTTTCATGAACAATCTGAATCAATAAAATAACTATTTAAGATTCTCTTCAGTATGGTTGTAAGACAGAAGAATGATCCAACTAATTAGGATGTTTGTCTTCCTCAAGATTTGCCTTCTTGTACCAAGTTGTCGTTCTTGTACGACAACAAGGTTCCTGTACTGGAACGTTGTTGTTGTATTAGAGTGAAGGTTCTATACTGGAAGTATATATATTTGACCCTTACTGAAGATATTGACTTGCATAAAAGAGCTCTGAGCCTTTGTACTAGAGCACCATGTTCCTGTACTCGAAATGTCAATTTTTGTACTAGAACAGAGGTTCATGTACTAGGAAACCAGAGTTCTTGTACTTGGTTTCCAAATCAGTTGCAAGAAATAAAAGCATGTTAAATAAGAAAAGAAATGCAATGTGAAAACAAAACTGTAAAGTGAACCTCTATAAGAAAAATGAGTCATTAACTAATCACATGCTTAGAAATGAAAGGTGATTTCACAACCAAAGGGAATTTCTATTGAAATAAGAAACTATTTTACTTGGAAACTACTTTGACCCAAACATCAACAAGCGCTTTCCTGAGATGAATGTTCATTGAGTAAATTAGATATGTACCCTTATACAAATAATCGTTTTAATTCAGGGAATCCTTCTGAATATTCAATATTAAGTCCAACAATGAGTGTAGGTACAAATCCAAGTAATGCAATTGTGTTTTAGTGAAAGCTTATACATTAATCAAATCTAAATCTGAACTTGAATATTGGAATATGCTTCACTAAAACTCCAAACACTATTTGCAGAAGAATAATAGACTTGCATAAATAAGAATGACTAGATGCAATGAGTAAAGGAAACTTTCAACTTGCTGAAATGAAAACACACCAGTGCAGGAAGCTAGATGTACATTTACTTTGTAAAGAAAAGGACAACAGGCATTTTCAGGAAAGAATGGAAGGAAATAAAAGTAAATGCAAATGTACCACACACACACTTGGATCCAGATCACATAGCTTGCAAGAAATTAAATTCCATCAACTATAAAAGAATCCAAACATGATCTGCTTCACTAACCTTGCATGAAAATAAATCTAAAACACATTTAACGAAGGGAGAACGAGATGGGTTGGTTGGGCCCTATCCAAATAGCTCATTTCCTTGTAACGAAATGGAAAACTTCAAGAACTCAAATGGGGCATCACAACGATGTCGAGACAAAGAAATTCACAACTAGCATGTTCCTTTGTATTAAGTTTCAAAAAGAGAAAATACACATCGTCGATCCCCGATCCAAACCGGAAATGGCGATACTAAGAAATTACAGTTGGTAGCAAAAGTTTAACACAACATTACTCCCTAACATCTATGGAGAAACACTATTAAATACATGCTTTGACTCTTGGAAAAAACAAAAATATAACAACATGATATGTTAAGTCTTTTAGTTGTTCGCAAAAGGTCTAATAAGGGTTTTGCAGCCAAAGTCCAACCTTCATATCCCACCTTCTCTAAATGTCGAGCCTAGCAAGGAAACTGATCTCTTAGACAAGAAATCCATGTGGTCTACTGAGTTGTCACGTCCATAAGCGGTGAGTCAAGCAAAAATTGACAGTTGCCTCGAAAGTGCAAGAATGTTGACCGGTACAAGCACGATTCCTGCACCAACCCAATCTCTCACATAAATTAACACTTTGGTTCCATCGAATTACTTAGGAAAGGAATATATTAGTTGCAAAGAGATTTTAAGATATAAAACTATAAATTTAATTATTGAGTACATATAGAACCTTTGATTATGAAAAACATAAGAGGAGTGCAAAAATGTGTGCAATTGGGAAAAAGTATAGGAATAGATATGCCTTCAGGGTTAAAACAGGGGTTAAGGTGGTGTGTTTGGGATAGGATAGAGACCAAAAAGTAAGACAATTCTAGCCACCAACACTTAATCTAACAATGCAAAGGTGCCCCTGTGGGTGAGAATAATATGTCCCTGTATTCTTCCATGACCTTAACCACCTACGTCTGCTTCATGGGGGAACTCTTCCTAGGGGCCATGGATGTGGCCACTATCTTCCTCTTGCTTTGAGAGAAAATAAAAAAGAAAACAAATTTCCCGGTATGGGAGATGATCTTACTACATTGCTTAGCAAAGATAAAATAATAACGGTGTGAGACCTAGAATCATACACAACATGACACTTCCACAAGTATGGTTGGCCTAATAACACATCAAAAACTTCAAGAGGAGCAACCTCACACAGTACCTCATCTGTGAAGGGCTTGATGTTGTAGGGAAGGTGACATTTTTGGTTGATGCAGAGAGCTCGTCCTTGGGGAAGCCACCTAATGGTGTATGGTAACAAGTGTGGCGTGGTCAGTATGCCCAACCACTTCGTGACCTCTACTAAAATGAGATTCTTGTGGCTCCCACTATTGACAATGAATTGCAACAGAGAACCCTTCACCAACATCTATGAGTGGAAGATATGCTCCCCCTCTTCTGGATCTTCAGGCTCAATCTTCTACACATTGGTGGTGATAACAATGGCCCTAGGTCACGCCCTAGGTTCTGTATCAATAATCTGGTTCCCCTTTTCATTCCCCTTGTCGAGTTCTGGCTCAGAATTAGAACATGCATCAGACTTTGAAGCTTTCATCTTAGCCACTAATGACTACTTGGTGTGACACTCATTTGTGTTGTGAGTGGAGATATTATGGAACTCACACCACTTTCTTGTATCCTTCTTTATCTTCGTAGTGCAATTATTTTCTTGCAACCTCAATGGGTTACCCTGGGTCGCTCTACCTTGGCTCTATCCTTTGTTTTGCACTTTGGTGCTCTTGCCCTACTTTCTTATTCACAGATGCAAAGTCACGCTTCTCTTGTTTAATTTTTTGTTCAATCTTGGAAACATATCGGTATGTTTCACTAAGTGAGGATATGTCTAGGAACTCCATTTCTTCCTGAATGTATTTGTGCATGCAGTTGAGTTACTTGAGCACCAGATGTCACTCAAAGTCTTTGATACCCAAATTTGTGCATAGAGTATGAAAGATACTTGTGATCTCATGCACATATTGGTCCCTTTGCTGTTGTAGTGTGGTCCATTATATGCACTTGTCCTCATAGCTCTCCACGGGGTAACATTGTTCCTTGATAGCATCTCAGAAAGAGTTTCAAGAGGGGGCGGCTATAAACAAAGAGGATTCCTCAGCCTTTTTCTTACAGTAAGTTTCCCACTAGTACTTGACATGGGGGTAGCCTTATGTAGTGCAAAAGTAATCTTCTCTCTATCGGAGAAACTATGAAATGAAAAATAACCTTCCAAAAAATTCAACCATTTATCTACAACATCAGCATCTATTTGACCTTTGAATATAGGGATATCAAAGTTCACTTGTACCTTAAAGGGGCATCCATCGAAGGATATGGGAAAATTTGTCCATCATCTCTTGCTCCCTCATATTTATTTTATGCCTCCATGGGAGGCCATCGGTGTCAGCAGGGATGGTCTTGCAAAGGCTCAGTAAGTTCAAATCCCAACTCCTTATACCCCAACCTCATTAGGGACATGCACAAAAAAACAGAGAAAGAGAAGACGACCTTGATACCACTAATCTAGATTTATGAAGGAACAAAATGAAATACAGATATAAACAGAAACACGGATATATAGTGAAAACTGAACTTCAATTCATTAATAACAAAGTACTAAAAAGTGTTTACATGCATAATGGAAATTGACTAGCTTAGGCAATGGTAGCTTATCTCTAAGAAGCGATGTGGTAGCTACATTCCTTTTGAATAGTGTTACAATGAGGGTTAGAGGCCTATTTATAATTGAGAAACAATGGAAAACCCTAAACATCCAAAAACCTAACCCTAGAGATGAAACGCCAAAATTTTTTGGGCCCCTTTGGGGTAAATTGGTACATCAAATTCTTGAGGTCTTAACTTTGGCATATGATGTTAGTTTGACTTGTACAATACCTCGTTAGAAATATATATCTGAGGACTACAACTTTCGATTGCAAACCCTTTATAGAGAATATTAGTTTTCCTATTTTCCAAAAAAACATCATTTAGGGCCTCAAAATGGCTCTGAAAGTTCAGGACTTGAAAAACTACCAAAAATAGTAAATTGTGCTATAATTAAGGAATCTAAAAGAAACAATGGTGGGGGTCCAAGTGGGATAGATGTGTGGCCACCAATATCCACTTGTATTATTATCTCAAATTAAGTATCAACTACAAGAGCTAAGAGAAACAATGTCAGATCCAGAGATGACCACTTGTGTACTCAATGCACTACTGAAAAAATGGGACAACTTTGTATCAAGAATGTACACAAATACAAAAGTTAAACTATTCAGTGACATATGGTATCTATGAAAAATTGAATAAAGAAGATTAAAATCAAAGTATGATGTTTAATTGAATGATCCAACGCAAGCATTTGTATCTATGTTGAGAAAGAAAGGAAGGTTTGGAAAATTTGAGCCTCGAAAGAAATTTCAAAAGAAAGTTGACATGTCTAAGATTCAATGTTATGAATGTAATGAATATGGGAACTACAAGATGAATTTTCCTAAACTCAAGAAGGGAAACAAGAAAAGGAAAGAAAGGAGTGAAGCCCGTGTAACCGAAGAAGTGGAAGAACCATATGAAAACAAAGCAAAGAAAGAAGAAGTGAAATGCCTCTACTATTAAATGTCTCTCACATATTGAAGTTCATTTTTAATTTATAGAAGATAGCAGTCATTATAAAAAACATTGCAATTAAAATAGGATGCATTGCAGCAGTACTGAGATGGCATCATATTATAAGGCTGAAAGGACAGTTGAAGTATCAGTTTGCATGGTTGAAGCAAGTCATCTAGAAATATTGGATGATAAGAGCTCATCACACCTCATCATCATTAGATTGGATTATTTGTAGAAAAGGATCATCAAGATCCTCCACAAGAATCTTTTTTGTAAAGTTTCATCACTACTTAAAGAAGAAAATGGTACATAGACAATCTACATTCAACTCAATTTGGGATCCACGGTTTAGAAGGATGAAGGTATGATGATAGGAAGTGCAACATAAGATTGAAGTATTTCCCATCTTCAAACAAGGGAAAATTATTTTTCTAAAGGAAGTCTACATGACCGTACGAAGAAACAGCTATGCATACATATGATAACTTTTTTATAGATATACAAAGTCATGTCTTCATTTTGTTTCAGAAAAGGATGATTGAAATGCTCTATCTCATGAGCATGTTTGAAGAAAAAGACTTCCTTATGATTGATGCATGAAGGCATATATATGATTTGCCTTGAACTCTTTTACATATTGGTAGAATCAATATTATATGAACTCATGAATAGTATGAAGTAGTGGCAAGAATTTTTCCTTTAAAGGAGCTATCTATAAAAATCTCGAGGAAGCAATATATGAAGAAATTGAAAAGAGAGTTTGTAAGATGCATCTAGATGGATAATCAATATCATATGTAAAAAAGGATTGGTTATGACATATCCGTGAAGAAAGTACAAAAACCCTAATAAGTATAATCAAGAAGGATAGCCTTGGTAATGGAAGATTTGGAGATGGATTCAGGTGATTTGACAAAAGTGTTGAAAATTGCAACAAGAAATGTTGAAAATGGCATCAAGAAAGATTATAATTTAAATGTGTCCTTGACTTAAATTAGGTATAAAATTGTAATTCCCCATCACATGACAACTTGTATTAGTTAACTAAGTTAATTTGACTTAGTTGGCTCAGTTAATTCGAGTTGAGGGTCTAACTTGAGTCATGTAAAGTGTCTCCTACATTATAGGATTCCCAGTTAAGCTTATTTTGAGTTGTAATTAATTAATTAAATTTAACTAAGTTAAAGTCAGTTAAACTAGTTCCAACTGTTGGAGGAACTAGTGGGAGGTCTAACAGTGTGGTGTTGTCTATAGTGATCAACCAGTTAAATGATGATTCACTCATAAATAAATCATCCATTTCAGATCTTAGAGTTACCCAGTTGATATTGGAGTTCAAGGATAGTGTACTATCAATTGTATAATCATGTTAATTATACATGTGGTTCATGTAGTTGGAGGAAGGCCTATGATGGATTGTGAAATTCCTTTGAGGAATTTCCCTAATTAATAGGGCGCTAATTCCCAAGGAAAAAGCGCAATGAAATAGGAACTCGAGCAAGCCGCAAATTGGTTAAGTATTGACCTGGGCTTGTCTAGGAAGTTGTGAGACAGATAAAGATAATGCAAAGGTTTCTCGGTTTTGAGCAAAGCATTGTAATCTTCTCATATTTTATGACTAAGTCATTATGTAGATAGTAGGGGATTTTAGCAGTGGCGTTCCCCAGGAAATCATTATGTAATGTGTAAATTGAATTCTTTCTCTTGTATGCTTCATGATTTCACAATTTTTTAATTGTTTTCGCTAATGGGTATAGTAGATTCAATTCTATTGTTTTAGTAAATTACAATTAGCAGTTTGAATCTACAATGAATTTATACATGGTATCATAGCATAAATCACTCTAGAAGAGGAGAATATGAGTTTGTCTTTTGCAGGTGAAATCGAATTTGCAGTGTCATACTTCAGAGCCAGCAGAGTGTCATTCTACATATTGAGACTCAAATATGCCCTTGAGGGTAGTTTGAACTATATTGCTTGGAAGGACAAGATGGAGGAAGTGTTGGAAGACAATGGGCTTAAGGAATTCACAGACAAATATATTCCTAAGCCTCCAATAACTTATGCTCAAGACTGAACAATGCATTGGGATTAAGGATGAACTTAGGTTAAGCGGAGCTCGTGCTGGCTGGAAGACGCGCGCGGCAGCATCCCTGTAGGTGGCCGCCATTGATTTCTGGCCGCTGCCATGAGCGGTCCTGGGGGTGGGGAGTCTGCTCCCACCCCTCCTCTTTCCTCTGCAGAGGCTTTCAGAAGACTGTTGACTCAAAAAGGGAAGCAGCTTCATCACTCCGAGATCCCAAAATTCATCAAAAAGCTCGACGAAATTCCAGAGATCGCACTCCCTGAGGAACAATCGATTAAGATAGCTCTTGCGTTGTCTGACAGAGGCCTGGTTGGGTAGTTTATGGGCCGTTGGCCGTCCACCAAAACCACGGATGATTGGATCCAATGAAACTGGCGACCGCAGCTGGATAATAATGTGATTTGTTATGCTGTAGGGCGAGGTTATTTCATTTTTGAATTTACCACCAAGGAAGATCGCGACCTGGTTTTCAGAAACGGGCCATACTTTATGGGAAACCAGGGACTGTACCTCAATAAATGGAATCCTGACTTCGATCCATCTGTTGATGTCCCCAAGGAGGCGCCGATCTGGGTTCGTTTACCCAATCTCCCACTTCACTGTTGGAGCTATCATTCTCTGCAGAAGATTGGTAATGGGCTAGGTCGATTTATTGACAAAGCTGATCATAAGGGTCAATATACTTGTGCTAGAATCTGCGTAGAAGTTGATCTGGAAGTCGGGTTACCAGAAGCGATCAAACTCAAAGTTGGAGAATGGCAGCATTACCAGAAGGTAGACTACGAGCAGCTACCTTTTAAATGCCGAACTTGTCATGAGCATGGACACTTTCAGAGAAACTGCCCAAAAGATCCAGCAAGAAATACAGTTGAAGAAGAAGGATGGAAAGAAATCAGAAAGGGAAAAGCTATACCAAAACCCTCTAGACAGAAATCTACCGCCCCATTGGGAAACCCTCACATCAACTCAAAAGCTGGTGCCGCCAAAGTCGGATCTACATCTGGAGAAAAGATGGGTGAAAAGGAGAACCAAGAAGAAGTAGGAAATATGGAGAACCAAGGAAAAACCAATGCTACAGAATCAACAAATCCTAACCCAGAGGAGTATCAGAGAGTAAATGAAGGCAACGAAGACCATATTAGCCTAGGCTCAGACTCTGAAGGCGAGTCAGAAGAGAGAGATTCTGAATCTGACAATTCACTGGCCACTCCAATCAAGACGACGAGAGGGCGGAAATCCAAGAAGAAACAAAGGGAGGAAGAGACTTACAAAGATGTCCTCCAGGGATCCCAAAAAACTCTCAAATCAATGATGAATACCAGATCTGGACGCAAAAGCAACAAGGCTCCAATGGGAGCTCTCTCTCCCCACAAAAGTAAATAATGAAATACGTCTCCTGGAACTGCAGAGGATTAGGCAGTAGACCGAAAGAGGAAGCCCTGAAAGATTTAGTGAGAATTTACTCGCCTGAAATCCTCCTTATCCAGGAGACAAAGCTGGAGGATCTCTCCATCCTCAAGTCTAGAAAATTTTTTTGGAACAAAGGCCCTGGGAAAGCAATTAGTGCAAGAGGTGCCTCTGGTGGAATAGCCACTTTCTGGAACAGCACCATATATGATTTTATTCAGGAAAAAAGCAGCCCTCACTGGCTCTTTACTCAGTTCCTTCACAAAAGTTCTGGTCAACAAGTAAGTATGTTTAATGTTTATGCTCCAGTTTTGCCAAATGAAAAAAAAATCTGCTGGAATTCGCTTCATACATTCCTTTTAGAACAAAATCCCGAGAACATTATAATAGCAGGTGACCTTAATGTCACCCTTGATGTTGATGAGAAAAAGGGAGGCTCCATTGTCAGGGATCCTGCCAGAGAATGGGTTGAAGACATAATGCTAGGCTGGGACCTGGAGGATATTAAACCTTCTTTAGGGAAATTCACTTGGTCCAATAAAAGAGTTGGCCCCAATCATATTGCTGCCCGTTTGGACAGATTTCTTGTCCATTCTTCCTTCCTTACCTACGGTCTTGTGGCATCCTCTAAAATTCTCCCTAACCTCACCTCTGACCATAAACCAATCCTTCTCGAGCTTTCTCTCGACGGCAACCTTGGCCCCATCCCCTTCCGGTTCAGCCCTTTGTGGATCCATCAAGACGGCTTTCAAGAGGTGGTCTCCGATTCTTGGAATAGGCCTGTTCACGGCTCTCCTTTCTTTGTGTGGGAAGAGAAAATCAGAATCCTAAAGAGAAATCTCAAAGTCTGGGCTAAAAGACTTCAATCCCCCACATCCAAAAGACAAGAAAACACTAACAGGCTTGCTGCTCATCAATCAGAAATGGAGCAAATCCCTGTTTCTCAAGGTATGCTCCTAAAAGAAATTGCGCTCCAAAAAGAGGTTCATAGAACTAGTAGAGAGGAGGAAGAGTATTGGAGGCAAAAGTCTAGGATGCTTTGGTTGAAATCAGGAGATAAGAACACCAGTTTCTTTCATAAACAATCGGAAGCCCGGAAGAACTTCAAAGCAGTCTCGGAAATCCAATACCAAAACACTGTGATCAAAGATTTTGAAGGCATTAAGAAAGCTGCATACTCCTTCTTCCAAGACCTGTATTCGGCTCCTGAAGACCCAGATATTGATCCTCATAACTATCCGCTGAATTTACTTCCTAATTGTGTCAAGGATCCGGATAACGACATGCTGACAGCCCCAATCAGTATGGAAGAACTTGAGGAGGCGCTGAAAAATATGGAGCCTGATAAAGCCCCTGGGCCAGATGGGTTCTCTGTCAGGTTCTTTCTGACTTGCTGGTCAACAATCAATAAAGATCTTCTGAGGATGGTCAGAAAATCCCAGAACTGTGTAAAGATAGGTGGAGGCATAAACTCAGCCTTCCTAGCTCTTATTCCAAAAGAGAAAGGCGCCTCTGACTTTAGCAGGTTTAGGCCAATATCTTTGTGTAACTCCAGTTATAAACTGGTCTCCAAAATAATAGCCAACAGATTGAAAAACATCTTGCCAGAAATCATTCCGGAAAACCAAGGAGGTTTTATTAAAGGCAGAAAGATTTTGGATAATATTGTGCTGGTCCAAGAAGCCGTCCACTCTAGTTGCCAAAGAAAGGAGAAAGGCATGGTGATTAAGCTCGACTTGGCTAATGCGTTTGACAGGGTTAGACATGAATTTTTGTTCGCTGTGATGGAAAAGCTAGGCTTTTCAACAAAATTCATCAACTGGGTGAAAGCCTGTATCGCCTCACCTTGGATTGCGCCCTTGGTCAACGGCCGTTCCACTGAATTCTTTCAAGCTTCCAGGGGCTTAAGACAGGGATGCCCGCTGTCCCCTCTCCTTTATGCTATCCAAGCCTCGGTGTTAAGCTTCCAACTAGATCACAATCAGCAAATTCAAATGCTTCCTGGCCTTAAAACCTCCCTCAAGGTGAAAGATATAAATCATGCCCAGTTTGCTGACGATACTCTGCTGCTTGGTGGAGCCAGCTTGCTTTCTGCCAGACATTTCAAGAGGGAACTGGACGTTTACAGGTTGATCTCGGGCAGCAAAATCAATTATAGAAAATGCTCCATCTATGGCTGGAACTGCACGACTAAAGAAATGTCTGACATAGCAAGGCTCTTAGAAATGGAAGGAAACCGAAATTGGGAATCGTTCAAATATCTCGGAATTCCAATTTTCAATACCAAGCCTAAAGTTGCTCACTGGATGATGCTGCTTGACAAAATAAAGAACAGAATCCAAGCCTGGGGTTCCTCATGGTTGAATAATGCAGGTAAGCTCATCCTCATGAAATCGGTCCTAATAAGCATGCCCCTATTCCAAAACTCCATCCTCCTGGCCCCAAAAACCTTTCTTAGCAAATTAGACAGCCTGTTGAAAAGATTTCTGTGGGAAGGGGGGAATAATAATGACAGAAGAATCCATTTAGTGAGCTGGGAAACTCTCAAAAGTCCATTGTTGGAAGGAGGCCTCCAGATCCGCAATCTGGCTGCTCAAAATTCTGCTTTGGGAGCCAAGATTCTCTAGAATTTAGTCTCTGGGAAAATTAGCTGGAGTAAAAGAGTAATTTGGAAGAAATACTTCCAAGGGCAGCGATTGAGATGCCTGGATAATCCCCCAAGAACTCTAAAAGGTTCACCAATTTTCAATCTCTGCAATGCTGCAAGGGAGCAATTCAGCCATCATCTATATTGGATCCCTGGCAATGGAAGGAAAATCAACATGTGGGACGATTCAATCTTGGGCGACCAACCAATGAAGCAGGTGAATGGTCTTGCAAACATTAAAGATTGGCTTCAGTCTCGTAATCTGCATTCTTTGTGGGACATTTCGAATTGGAAAGAAGCTCCTGACAGAACCTGGGATGGGTGGAATCTAGGGGAAGTTCCCAGACAGCTGCAGGGGGAAGCCTCATTACTTCTAGATTTTCTTCAAGGGAAATCTCCATCAAAAGCCAACGCAAAAGACAAAAGAGGCTGGGGATCCATATCCGGTCAATATACTGTTGCTGAAGGTTACAAAAGAATTATGGCTGCTCCCCATGTCCCTCCAAATCCGGCCAAATGGAAATTTATATGGGACTTCCCAGCTCTCCCTAAAATAGATTTCTTTTGCTGGACCGTGGCACATCAAAGCATCCTCACCAGCGATAATTTGAGAAGAAGAGGAATGGAAGGACCTTCTAGATGTCCTCTATGTAAATCTGATGAAGAAACATCCAAACACCTGTTGCTGCAATGTCCCTTTGCCAAAGAAGTCTGGAAGGGGGTGCTGCTGTTGGAGCCTTCTATCCTCGATCTCCCTGACAATATCCCTGCCTTGTTCAGAAATTGGGCCAGTTTATCTCCCTTCTATCTAAAAAACAAAAGTCTTCTCAAAACCAGCGGGATGTGGATCCCTAAGTTCATTTGTTGGAAATTATGGTTGGAAAGAAACAATAGAATTTTCCGAGAAGAAAGCTGCTCTTCAATAAAAGTTATTTCTAAAATAAATGGATTGCTGGGAGAGGCTCTAGAAGCCAGCGCTACATTAAGGAATGAAGCAAGATTACTCAAAGAAGAAGAGAACTGGTTTAAAGAACTAGTCCCAAAGCTAAAGGAAAGGCCTCATCAATCTGTCCCCGTTTCTTCCAATTGGGAGATCAGGCTGGAAGAACAAGAATTTATCAAGTGGAGATCGGCCTTGGAAGAGCATTACCTATTCTTCGATGGGGCTTCTAAGGGAAACCCCGGGGTCGCCGGCAGTGGGGGAGTTCTTTTGAGCCCTGGTGGTTTGCTGGAAATGAGATTCCATTGGGGCCTAGGAATTGAAACTAATAACAGAGCGGAGGCCCTGGCATTATGGCAAGGGCTGAATCAGGCAATCAAAAGAAACATTTCCTCTCTTGTAGTCTTCGGAGATTCAAGAATCATAATCCAAGCCATGTTTCATTCTAAGAATCCTCACCATATTCAGCTAGCCCCTGTCATAAGGAAAATCAAACTTCTGCTCCCTAAATTCACCAAAATAACCTTCTATCACATTTTAAGAAACCTCAACTCCCTAGCTGATCAGGAAGCCAATCTTGGTGTCCTCTGCTCTTGCAGATCCCTGGTTATAAACTCAGCAGAATCATCTTGCATAATCCCCTAATTCTCCAGTTCGCCATCCCACTCCTTTCTGAAAGAGAAATCCCTGTTAACTAAAATTGTAATCAGGCCATCCTCTCTGTTTTGAATGAACTCGTCCTCTATTTTGGAACTGATAAAGAAATCGATGGTGGGCCTGAGTCATTGCCCTCATTCTTCTCTTTCGCTGTCACCTGGGACTGCAAGTTTAATCCTCAAATGTACCTGTATGAGCACAGATAAAATCAAGCTACCAGTTATTCAGAGGTAGAAAGGGTCCAGTTATAAATAACAGTCTCTTAGCGCCGAGTTCAAGACCGGAAGCACTGAAATCAGAAAAAAAACAAGATATCAGGATTCCTTTTATTGAGAAAGGGCTCAGATTAGCGCCGAAGTTTAAAGCTGGAGTTTCTCTGATGGCTGGATCTCACAATTTCTTGGGATCTGGCAACTTCGTTCTCCCAAATCCGCAGGCAGTCCTTTAGAAACGCCAATCGACCTTCAGTCTTCACTCGATCCATTGGAAGTTTTGCTGTAGGTGCTTACCACGCCTTCATCATGCAGAAGAAGTCTTTCGCATCAGCTAATTTCCTGGTCTTATTGGATCTGTATTCTCATTTTCCAGATTGGAGCTGAACTCCTTCTTCACAGACTTGTAAAGCCGCGGTAGCTGTTTTACCGCCTATTATAATATACCCGTTATTGTCAAAAAAAAACTTATGCTCAAGACTAGTAGAGTGGAGAAAATATGTTGCAAAGGCGAGAAGGATTATCCTAGAAGGAGTTTGAAATCATATTGTCTCGAACCTCCATGGTAAGTAGACTCCATATGCAATGTGGAAGGCCTTGGACTTATTTTAAAACAACAGTGACCACAGGTAGTTGGCACTAAATGCCAAGCTAAGGGAAATCAAGATGGAGAAGGGCGACACAATACCAAAGTACTTGACCAATTTCACCCAATTTTGTGATGATCTTGGAAGTGTTGGTGTTATAGTCGTTGAAGATGATATGGTCCTTCTAACACTTGTAAGACTTTCCAAGAGCTGGCACAACTACTGGGATTCAGTAAATGGGAGGGAGAATCTACTAGAGTGGGAGAGTTTGTGGGCTGACTTGGTGCAAGAAGAGATTTGGCAGAACACTAGAGACGAGACCTCATCCAAAGAAGTGGAGGAGAATTTTGCATCAGTCAGCAAAGAAAATAAAATAAAGGGAAATAAGTCCCAAGGTGAAGAGGACAAGAATAAATACTTGTCCAACATCACGTGTTTTCATTGTCATGAGTTCGGGCACTATGCCATGAAATTCCCATAGAAGAAAGCAAGCAAGAAGGATCCTACAGTAGCAACATCAGGTGAAGCTCTATCTTCATAGTTTGAACTTGATGTTACTCTCATTACAAGCATGACAATCATAGTAATGGGAAGCATGTGGTATCTCAACACCAGTGCCTCATTCCATATAATGGGGAATAGAGATCTCTTCAATCACTTGGAGGAGAAAGACCTCAAGTGGAACATAGAGTTTGAAGATGATGGGAGGTATAGCAAGACTGGTATCAATGCAGTTACTTTTCAGAGGGATTCTAGCTCCCCTCTTAGACTCACAGATGTGATGTATGTTCCATGACTAAAGAAGAATCTTGTTTACATCGCAATATTGGAAGATTGTGCCTACAATGTGATATTTAGCAAAGGAAAGGTTTTCCTTAAACACATCACCACGGGATAGGTTAAATAGATCAATGTACTATTCAAGAACATGTATGCACTTGAGTTAAAATATGCATGCAAAGCCTTGAGGAGAAAGGAAAAGGTTAGAGACTTGTTGGTTGAGAGGGAACATGAATTACCTCTTAACTTACAGCCTCGGAAGCATCCTCAACAAGTTTTGGAGCAACCATAATTGGAGAAGCAGAGAGGAGGCCGATTGGATATATCCACTCAAGAAGAGACCTCCAATAGGGGGAAATTTTGAGCCAAGTTGGTAGAGGGAGCACATGCAACCATACCTCCAGGTGAGAGGTGGGGTGATGTGAAGAAATAGTCCTAAGAGTGCATAAATTTGGGTAGGATCCATTGAGGTGTTTTTTGTCTCATGGATCATTACCTTACTATATGGGCCCACATTATTTAGTAGTAGGAGGATCAGTGTCAGTCATATATTGAAGATTGGGAAGCAGTGTTGATAGTAGAGCAGGAGGCTTAGTAGCAGAGTCAGTAACAATATAGTTTTCCTAGTAGATGGTTGTAGACACAGTTGATTCAATTTATTTTACTTTTTTTGGAAGATTTTCAGTTGTAGATGTTATAGTAGCAAAAACAATAGTGAAAATTGTTGCATGGAAAGAATTCCAAAGGTACTGAATCGGGTTAGATGTGAATCCCTTTCTTGTTGAGAGGGAGTGTTGAAAATTGCAACAAGAAATGTTGAAAATGGCATCAAGAAAGATTCTAATTTAATTTTTTCCTTGAATTAAATTAGGAATAAAATTGTAATTCCACATCACATGACAACTTGTATTAGTTAACTAAGTTGATTTGACATAGTTGGCTCAGTTAATTCAAGTTGAGGGTCTAACTTGAGTCATGTAGAGTGTCTCTTCCATTATAGGAGCCATGCTTGAGTTTATTTTGAGTTGTAATTAATTAATTCAGTTTAACTGAGTTAAAGTCAATTGAACTAGTTCCAACTGTTGGAGGAACTAGTGGGACTTATAGTAGTGTGGTGTTGCCTACTGTGATCAACTAGTTAACTAATGATTCACTCATAAATAACTCATGTGCATGTTAGATCTAAGAGTTACCCAGTTGATATTGGATTTCAGGGACAATGTACTATTAGTTTATAATCATATGAATTGTACAAGTGGTACATGCAGTTAGAAGAAGGCCTATGATAGATTGTGCAAATCCTTTAAGGAATTTCCTTAATTAATAGGGGTATAATTCCCAAGGAAATAGATAATTGGGCAAGCAAAAAATTGGTTAAGTATTGGCCTAGGATTTTCTAGGAAGTTGTGAGACAGATAGAGATAACGCAGACATTGCTCAAGCTTGAGAAAAGCATTGTAATCTTCTCATATTTTATGACTAAGGAAATATACAGATAACAGGGGTTTTTAGCAATGGCTTTCCCCATGAAATAATTGGGTAATATGTTGATTAAATTCATTCTCTTGTATGCTTCAGGATTTCACGATCATTTAATTGTTTCCGCTGATGAGTAGAGTAGATTCAAGTCTATTTCTTTAGTAAATTATAATTAACAGTTTGAATCTACAAGGAAATTCTACACAAAGGCCATCATAAGTTTAATTTTCACTTTATATTTTTGAAATAAAGCATCTGGTTGGATTGGAACAAGGCTACAAGTAGAAGGTCGTATAAATTCACCTACAACTAGTACACATAAATTTGGATGGAGGATTCTAAAAAAAATATGACTTGGAAGAGGTAGTGGTATGAAGGATAACCAGATAATGACAAATAAGGTCACATTCCAATGACAAGAAGGATGACATGACTATTTCTACACTCTTTTGTTTCGTTGACAAAAAGTGATGAGAAATATGTGTAGGTTTTAACCCCGTACAGAAATTACCTGCATACGAATTCTAAATCATAGGAAAAATAAAAATGCGAGATCATAACACATAAAACACGTATACACAGAGATTTCCCACTGGATCCCAAAA
>APFE031689472.1:0-10818 GCA_000404065.3 Pinus taeda
TGTAATGTTACATGACTCCATCATTAATATACAGATAGTTGGGGTTTTTAGCGAGATGCTTTCCCCGGGATACATACTGTGTTAATGTGTGAATGCTCTTGATGTTTTATTGTTATTGATGCTGCTATATTGATGATAAACGTAGAGGAGCTTATGTTTGTGTATGTTTTCCGCAATAGTACATGATCAGGATAATCTCTGTTGAATATGTGTTAAATTATTCAAAATTTCTACAGTAAGCCTGGCAGTCGACCGTTCTGTTTCTGTCTTGTCAATAGATTCATGCAGAGTTTGTGAATCAGCAGGTAGCAGCATCTTCTCCTGAGTTGAGGACGGGAGACTTCAGCATGACTCAGGATCTTTTGGGTCGGAAGGAGAAGCTGCATCTTTCGTGATGAGCCTAGCAGCTGATCCTTTTGTCTTTCCTTTGGAACCCAGATCACACAGAATCTGCAGGTCCTCAGGCAATAGTGTTCCCTCCTGAATAGGGGAATGGAGGCTTCGGCATGATTCTAGGTTCTTTGGGTCGGAAGGAGTAGCTGCATCTTCGGTAATGAGCCTAGCAGCTGATCCTTCTGTCTTCCCTTGGAACCCAGATCATACTCAAACTGTAATTCAGGAGACACCACTATTTCCTTGTGAACTGGAGGAGGAAGATTTTGGTAAAACCCTTGAGGGTTGCGGAAATCATAAGACTGTCTTTGAGCTCCCAAGAGTTCAATTTCATTCTCATATTTTTCCACAACGAACTCAAGGAAAAGTTTATTCCGGCCGCCTGGTATTTTTGACAATACCGCTCTGAAAAATTCTTCATTAGGCTCAAACTCTGATAAACTTTCTCTGCATTTATCTAAATCTTCCTCTAAAGGAAGTTCCTCCCAGGATTCGGTCATTCTCTCTTAATTTTAATACATGGGGCACTTGGCTGTAACATTTGGTTCATTCTTCAGTGGAGCCTTTGATTGAAATTGAAGTGGAGTCGCCAGGTGGATGCCTAGACTCTGAAGTGCCTAATCTCTGTCCACCATCAGAGATCAGAACTAAGCGTGACAAGCTTTGCAAAACAGGAGCACTTCCTCCAGTGGGGTTTAAAGATGAACAGAGCGCTTGAATCCCCAATGGGGTGCGCAGATACAAGTCGACCGAGGCTTTTACAAGTCAGTTTCTTCCTCTGTAGAGCTGCAGAGTGGTTGCATTGATTTATCTGAGGAGTTCCCCAGTGGAGTCACCATTATGTTATCACTCAGGTTGTCCCTAGTGCTCCTAATAGGGATCCGACCAAGGTAACCACAAACCAATCTTCTGATTGCAGGTTCTAGCCCACCTGCAATCGGAGAGGGCTCTCTCCTTTTCATTCAACCTTAGTTGATGATTTAGGCTAGCTTTCTGACTTCAAGGGAGTGTTGATTGTGATTGGAAAGAAGGTAGGATTCTCAAACAAAGAGGCACTGTAAGGTGTGATAAGTTTCGAACCATTGGGCATGGAGTCATAGATTGAGGCATGCGAGAGTTTTCTTGGTCACAAGGGGATACGGAGCAGGATAGCCACACAGGATACAATTTTCTGACTGCTGAAAGTACGCAGTGGACATCAGGGATGAAAGGAAATGAAGAATCATTTCATCATGCTAACAAAGAGGAGAAATGGATGAATGGGATCCAGGAGCAGTTAAGAATTCCTAAGACATGCACTCATATGTCAAAGAAATAGTGTAAACCATATCATTTAAGAATACAAGCTCATAACTGTTTCTGAAGAAAACATTGAAAAACGTAGAAATTGAACTTAAGGTGTATTGGAAAAAATCTTAAGCTATTCTTTTTTCCTGCAATTTAGAAAGGCGGAAAGGTGGTAAAAAACCATAAAATACAACAGGGGAGAGGAACACTTATTGGATCATGTAGAAGCACGAGAATTCCGTGATCATTCCTTGGCCAAGAGAAAACATCAAGCTGTTTAGCAATCCATGCTTTCAGCAATCTTTGATTATGGAAATTATGACAGTTACAGTGCAAGTCTCTGCTCAGAGAAAATGCTAGAAAGAAGACTGACCAACAACTACTACCAACCAACCAACCCCTCACAACATTGCTTAGGGTGGTATTTATAAACAAAATATCGGAAAGATATCATTACAAATGACCTTGACAGGTCTGCTTAGAACTCTTCAAAAATCTAAATGCTGCTGGAATTAAATGCAAGTAAATCTTTTTGGCTGCGTTGGGGGTAGCTGGATTGGAACAGGTGATGAGGTGCCCCTTGTGGACCAGATGCGGTGCTGCTGGAGTGACTGTGCTTCGGGGCCGCAGTTCGGCTTTGGTGTGAATTGAATGTGCAATAATTATGATTTGAGACCTTCAAGTAGTTTCGCCCTCCTTCTATGAATCTGTTGGAAGATATTAAATTTTCTCTTGCTTCGGGCCGCTGCTCAAAATATTCGCTGATACACTTTGCCACTACATTGATGGCTTTCGCCCTCGACTGATACTCTTTGACACGCTTGATGACTACTGATTTGATCTGATACACTTTAAACTCTGTGATTGATCTACTTTTGTCTTTAAACTGGATCCTTTGGCACGATCGGGCGATTTTTGGGCTCTTTCGGCACGCAATGGGCTTAACAATCAGAAGCTTCCCTGAAGATTCCTCGAAATGGCCTATTTCCTCGCGCTAACCGCGCATCGGAAACTGCCTCCGTTTCTTGATCTGGAGCTCCGAAGTGCGATTTTTCTTCCTGCGCGAAGCTTTTCAGCTTTCTGGTTGCTAACGTAAGCATGGTGTCGGCTGTACGCCGGATGACGTCAGCTGTGGGTCCCTAGTACAGAGCGACGTGGTGAGATACTGGATATACTATGGTGAAGAGACTCTGATGCGATATCGCGATATCGCCTTGGTGGGGAACGGGGGGGATAATTGGGTTGGACACATGGTGCTTGCGACTACCAATCAGCGATATCGCAATATCGCATCGGTGGAGATGGAGAGGTGAATGGATTGGACACTTGGCGTTTGTGATCGCCGATCGCCGATATCACAATATGTCATCGGCGGGGAATGGATGGGTGATGATTTGCATGAAGATGAGAGTGCGAGGGTGCGATGCGAAAACGACTTTGAGGTGGAAAGAGCAAGTAAGTGGGTGTGAAGGGCATTTGAGGTTTCTGAAGGGGTCCGATTACCTCGGAGGGATTTTATACTGTGGAAGGAGTCCATCGTATCTGGGAGGTGGTTTTGGAGGTTAGGGATTCTTGCTAAGTTTTAGATAAACTGAGTAATTCCCGGGAGTTCTTATGGTTGTTTTTCAACCAGGGGGAGGGATATTTACGTAGGGGAATTTTACTTAATATTAATAAGGGGATGGGAAGAATAGGGAGCTAAATAATAATGTTAGTGGTTAATATGGAGATGGTAAGAAAGCGCTAAGTTCGGAGAGCTTAGGCTGTACAAGGGGAGGACCATACTTTGGGAGAAATATGGAAAAACTTTGGAGTAAAGCGATCTTTACTCAAGCTATGTTATGAAGATGATGGAACTTAAGAGCTGTCAAGCAGATCTTGACCTCTTTGGAAGTTATTAATGATTGGGAAACAGGAAGGGGTCAGTTATTACCTCTTTTGGCTTTTTTGCTTAAAAATCCTTGCTGATTATGTCTGCATGATATGAACACTGAAAACCTGGAACTGGTCAGCAATCAACACCTCAGAACTACCTACCCAGCCTACTTGCCTATCTTTTTTCTTCGCTATTGTTTGGGGTGCACTAACTCAAACCCGTCATTCATTTTTCTTGGATGCTTCCTATCTACATACTCCTTATTCTCTGCTGGAGCCCAGATTAAAGCTGTGGGGCTTCTCTTTTTCTCTACCTATCTAAGAATCTGCAAGATTAACTGTTGGACAGATTTACAATCTCTATATTCTAAAACGGGAAATTTAAACCTAGGGAGACCAAGATTAAACTGTTTGGACCTCCCTTTAACTAAAAATAGCAATACCGGGATAACTTTACAAAATTTGAAGGCAATTGGATGAACTTGAAGTAGCCTTCTTCACTTGGAGACTGTTTGAGCAAATATGGAGCATTGCAGCAAGAAAAGTATGACATATTTGGCCTGTGAAATTCCAATCATGAAAAATGAATACCTGCTGCAGCAGGAAGCTAAAAGGTTCAAGCACGGGAGGCCAACAATAGCCCATTTTAGTCTAGGATAGTGCCGACATTTTCTCCTTGCAAGGAGTCTCACCTGAGGCGCGCCGCGACCAAAAGGGAGAAGGGTTTAACATGGAGTCAAGAAAGTATTAATTGGGTTGCATTTGATCATGTGTATGGACACATTACATATAACACAGAGATAAAATCATACTCATGATATTCTAAGGACTACTGATTGCATGCAATTGATAAGACATTAAAAAATTTAAGGATTCATCATACACAGGGCCTAGATACATCACAAGTCGCAACCTATCTTAGATGTTCTTTATATTAATCTTAACAAAAAACATTACAATATAACTCAGCTTCCACCGCAGACAACTACATGAAATACCTAGTTCAGCTCCATGGGTTCGGCTCAGCTTAAAGGACCATGTATTCCAAGTTCCTGCAACCTTCCCTATGTCTATTGAAACTAGGAATCCTTTCACCTCCTCTCTTAGCTCTGCTACTCCTCTCCTTACCCTCGCTAGATCTAACCCCGCTCCTTTTCTGGTCTTCTCCTTTTATATCCTTCTCTGTTACCTGGACTGCCAATTCTTTCTCAGCTGTTCTTCCCCTCAACTGCTTCTGCACCTTCCCACCCCCTCGGCTACCTTTGCCTTCTGCTGCCACCTTTCCGCAACTCTTGTGCAACTGCTTGTTCTGCCAACCAACCATTTCTGCCACCTATTTCCTTCTCGTCCCTTGGTTAGCCAAAATTCGTTAAAACCCTTTTCAAAATTTAAACAAAGGCCCCAACACGCCCCAACCACAATTCCTTGACTCATTCCCGAGTCAAGTCATTTCAACCTCTGTCGATCGTGCTGGTCTTGTGGGTGGTGGCTGTGCTATTACTTGCGCTGGTTCTACTATCTACTGTGCGGGTGCTTCTTTTGCTTCGATCATTGCTTGTAGAGTGGCATCCATTTATGTTGCACCTTCGCACCCTTGAGGTTCCCCCATTCCAAACGAAGGCTCCAACTCTAGGATAGAGGTTGTGGTTTGCTCCCTAAACATTTTATAATTTTGAATGGCGGTGTCCCACCATTCGAGAATTACATCGGCAGCCTGAGTAAACAATTCCACTGAGTGCGACGTTAGTTTGGTTGGCCGCTGGCTTTGCAGGTCACTCCATTGTTGCCTGTTGGAGTCACACACCTCCTTCAAAAGTAACACTTGCATTCAAACCGGTGGCTGCAGATCCCTAATTATCTTTTTCTTCCTTGTAGACTCCTCCTCAATATTATCAACTTGAGCTTGAAGGGTGTTAATTTGATCGTTGATTTGCTACAGCTGGGCGGGGTTTGTACAATATTTCGTGTTGGCAAACAGGGTCTATATTTGCTCTCTGAGGGGGTAAACCAGGTGGTTCTTTAGTGCCAGATTGCCAGATTGGTCATGGACCTTGTTCATCTGGGCATATTCATCAATGAGGGCGTCGGCTAAAGCTTGCATCTTTGCTTCTAGTTCCATGACCTTTCCCTCAACCGTCCTTGTGTAAATTTCCACTAGATCCGATAGTGCAGATCTCACCGTCTCCAATTTCCTCTTCATCTTGACATTGGTAGCTTCCAAGCATGAATATGCTGCCTGGATGTGGTCGCAACATCTGACTAGTGCGCAGGTAGCCATGTCCGTTGGTGCTTCAGTATCTGCCTCGATGATGGTTGGCCATAGTGATCTGAACTACTGTGTGACTTGGTCGACCTGGGCCTGCGATCCAACATTTGCTTGCCACAAGTGATCACGCTCTTCTGTCACTGCCTACAACTACTTTGTTTGTTGTTCATGTTCCAGGTCTAGGTCCTCATGTATCCTTTTGGCCCTATGTGCTACCTACTGGATAAATGAAAATAATTGCGCCGACAACTAGTGCTGGAGCATATCGGCCTGGATTGTGCTAGGGTCTGGGAACTGATGTTGTAGGGGTAGGCTGCTTGCAATGGATTTGTTGGAATGGGATGTAGGCCAGTGGGGTTGCTGTGATGGCGGGGTGAATTGTGGAGTGGGTGGAATGATGCTGGGAATCGAAAGGACTGTGAGACTATAGGGAAAGGTGGCAAGTATGGCTCAACCCTTCCCCCCTGTGGATTAGAATCTAATTTTCCCCTTCTAGTGGGTCCAACCAAAGCGTCGGGGATGTGAGTTCTGTTGTTTACATCCCAGTGGTAGGAATGGTGCCCTCTATCTGCCCCGCTAACTGAACTTCTGCTTCTGCAGTCATCCTTCGTTGGCCAGGCTGAAGGGTCTTGCATAAGGTCGCAGAGGTTGAGGCAGTGTGTGGGGATGACTATCGCGACTAATGCAATTCAGTGGAGGTGGTGGTGGGGATCTCTTCAACTATGGTGGTTACGGGGATTGATTTCTCAACCTCCATAATAAGGTCGATGATCGGAGCTGGTGGAATAACTTTCGGCTTTTTGACAGTTGGGGTGTGGGTGACTCGCTTTTTCTTGGGCTTGGCGACTATGGGCTGAGAGGGGGATTGAGCTACTCTATTTTGGAGCTTCATGCTAGCGGCGTCATTATGATAGGAGAAAACATGGTGGAGCCCTAAAATAGGGTAGGGTAGTTGCTCTCACCTGACTCAAAGTGAGTAATTGTCCGTCGGAGTTCTAACATCCTTTCCTCCATCTAGAGCACCATCGGCTCGATCTCCTCCTTAGCTGGATGCTTCCTACTGCTCTTTGCCCCATCTTCCCCTTGCCCTACAGGGTCAGAACTCCAAAGAGGTACTTGTGCTTGCCTTTTGTTATCTCACAAGCCACTCCTGGCCATGGCCCCACTTCTCTGTGTAGCGCTTCCTTAGTTAGGACAAACCTCTGCAATCTCATTTTAAAGATTTGAGGGTGGACACACCTTGGGCTCAGGTACATATGAGTGTGGGAGGCACCAAACCAGAGTTCTTCTGAGTGGGATGCATGGCATATTTATTTTGCCATGATGGGTTTATTTATTAACTAACTTTATGCTTAATGGGAAAAGATATTGTGGCTCCTACTTTGACATTTTCTTATTTACTTACTTAATTAGGAAATGACTACTAGTATGGCAGATAGGGCGGGTATCTGTGTGGTCATAAATGTTGGAAAAAGTGCATGCTTATGTGTATTCTGCTGATTAGGATTATGTGTGTGGTCGCTGACTCTACTGACTAGGATTACTTGTGCATCCACTAACGCTACCCCCCGACTGACTCTGCTGACTGGGACTACATGTGTGTCCATTGACACTACTTCCTTGACCACAAATGGGTTACAGTATGTGAAGACTTTTCCGTAACCTTATTATTTCGCCAGGTTTTATTTTTATTTTTATGAGTTACGGAAGGGCTTCAAGTATGCGCCATTCACCCGTCCATGCAGTAACACTCCATCCAGTTGCGTGAGCCTTACTGCGCATGAATTTATGATTTTTGTTACTATAAACAGACCCAACCAGTGTATCTATAGTTTCCTTTGGAACTTCTTGAACTTACTGTCATAAACGAGCACTTGTTCCCCGATTTCAAATGACTTCCTCTTGATATGCCTATTGTGCCAAATTTTTTGTCTTCGCTGCTCCACTGATTGATGGAACTCTGCTAAGAATCAGGTTTCATCAAGTTGCATCAGTTGGTTTAGTCTGTTTCATAAGGCAATGTTGTCTATCATTCTCGTTGCCTCTGAGATGAAAATTCTAGGCAGTATAAATTCTGTTGGTACCACCGCTTCCCTTCCATATACAAGTTGAAATGGAGTTTTCTTATGGAGTCTCTTTACTGTCGTCCTATATTCCCATAGAGTCATGAGAATTATTTCATCCCAATCGTCCTTATTGGAAGATACGACTTTCGTGAGCCCTTTCTCCAGTATCTTGTTAAATGCTTCTACTGCATCATTGGCTTGTGGGTGGTACGAGCTGCTCTTGTTGTGTTGAACCATCAAGGTCTTCAGCAGAGACTCAATGGTCTTGTTCAGGAAATGTGTGCCTTGAATTCTTGTGAGGCTCCTCAAGCATCTAAACTATGAGATGATTCTCTCAAATATGAACCTTGTTGTTGTTTCTATTGTGCAGTCCTTTACGGGTTCCACTTATGCCCACCTTGTGAGGTATTCCATTGTTGTTATGATGTACCTTGCTCGCGAATGCCTCACCAGTGGAGAAATGGGTCCGATTAAGTCTGCCGCCCATTTATCATATATTTGCACTGTGTGGACTGGATGTAGAGGCAACTCATTACGTCACGAATGTTTCCCGACCCTTTGACAGACGTCGCATGTCTTGGAAAACTCTTTAGAATCTTTATGGATAGTTGGCCACCATAGTCTTGTGTGGAGTATCTTTCTTTCAGTGGCCTTCCCTCCTACATGACCTCCTGCAACCCCTATGTGGCACTCCCATAAGACATCATTTCTTTCATTCTGAAGGACACAATGCCTCAGTATTTGATCTAAGCCCATCCTGCGATCAACTAGTAATCTGCTGCTCTGACTACTAAGTCCCATCTTGTGTTGCTGTGTATCCTGTTAGGCAGTGACCGGTTGTTAAGAATGAGGTGATCTATTCTAGGTGGTCTAGGATTGCCTCTATTCTAAATAAATTGGAATCGAGCAATCGATCATCCACTGCTCCTTCATTCTCCCCGTTTCTAGCCGTGACAAGTGGTCTAGTCCCACATTGAGTTTGTTGGGCTTTACCACTACTTCAAACATAAATTCCTGGAACAATAATAGTCATCGGCATATTCTCCCTTCTAGTACTGGCTTGTTTACTAAATATTTGAGCGCAGAATGGTCTGTAAAGAATTTGAATGGTGCACCTAGTAAATAGTGCCTGAACTTTTGGAGAGAGTAAACCATTGTCAGGGCTTCTCTTTCGGTTGTTGTATAGTTTCTTTCTGTAGTAGACAACTTTCTACTAGCATAGTACACTGGATGGTCCATACTTTTCTCCCCTGGTTGTGCTAAGACCACTCCTAGTGCTATTCCTGACGCATCGATGTGCACATGGAACATTTTGTTCCAACTAGGATACACCAGTATAGGGGCGCTTACCAGTCTTTCCTTCAATTTATTCAAGGTTGTCTGACAATCCGCAGTCCAAATGAACTCTTCCATTTTCTTCAGTAATTTTTCCATTGGAGTTGTGATGGATGCCTAATTCCTAATGAATCGCCTGTAGTACTCGGTATGACCCAGAGTTACTCTTAATTGTTTTATGTTGTGCTGTGGTTCCATGTGGATAATTTCCACAACCTTTGCAAGGTCTACACATACTCCATCCTTGTAGACGATATGGCTTAGTAGATTTCCCAAGGGTATTGCGAAGATACATTTCTTGAGATTTAAAGAAATCTAAAATTGTGTGCACCTTTCGAACATTATTCTTAATAGGCGGGTGTTTTTGTTCAATAAACTGTATACCATCCAGTCATCCATGTAAACTTCTACAAACTTATGAATATAATCTCAGAATGCAGCTATGACGATCCTTGAGAAGACTATTGGTGCATTCTTTAGTCCGAATGGAATCACATTGTATGCATATGACACCCACTCCATATTGAATATTGTTTTCCTTTTATCTTCTTTAGCTATTCTGACTTGGTGGTGACCTAAAAACCCATCTGTGAATGAATATGGTTCGTTCCCGCAACATTGTCTAGGACCTCATCACTGAAGGGCATGGGGAACGGGTCATGCACGCATGCATTTCTCAAGCTTCTGTAGTCAACACATACTCTGATTTCGGTTGCATCCTTCTTGTTCTGAATAAATATTAGGCTTATCCATTCATCTCTGTCCACCGGAAAAAGAATTCCTGCCTCCAACATTTTGTCAATTTCCTTCTTAACTTTCTCTTTCACCCTTGGGTTTAAAATGTATGGCATATGTTTCACCGGTTACGCATCCGGTCTCAAAACAATTTTCATTTCCCTAATGTTCCCTTTTATTCCCTTCATTTCTGCCACTGAAGTTGCAAATAGGTCCTCGTATTCGTGCAATAGGTCAAAAATTTGTTTGGTGGCTTTCTCGTCCCAGTAGTTTCCCACCGATGCTATCTTAGGCTTATGTTTTGACCCAACATTTTGTTTTCTCAGCTTCATCAGTAGAAGGTGGGCACCTTCCATTAGGGGGCTCTCTCGGATGTCCCTCTCCACTTCTGTTTCCCTGAAGGCTAGGTGCCTTAGTCCTTCCAACCCGTCATGGTCATCTGATCCTGCATCTACCCTATCGCAGGCTGCATACCCTCGTGACTCTATTTCATACAGATACTGTAGAAAATTTATGTCGGGCCCTCCCTCAACCAACGGCTCTGGTGTGAACAAAACCCCTTTTATTGCTTGGAGTGCCTCTGTCATTTGTGCCTCGTCACCTCTGAATGAGCCTCCACAGTATCCCAATCTGATGTTTGTCGACAGATCTCCTCTTGGACATACCAAGCTTGAGGGACAGTTCTGAGGGTATGTCTAAATGTGTGTACCCATCGATCCTTTGGCATTCCTTCGCTTTTCCAATTCATTATGAAACCCCTGATGTGCTTCTTGGGACTTGAATCCCCCCTTTATCTTTCCTTATCCTATGGCCAATCTTCATCCCAGGCAAATTTTTCCTTCATGGCTTATTTGACTCTTG
>APFE031689478.1:0-11195 GCA_000404065.3 Pinus taeda
ACCGCTCACAAACAGATCACAGATCAATACACCAGTATTTTGACATGGTTAAAACCCTCAGAGAGGGAAACTGTCCACGGCCTGCGCCAACGTGGCTACTACAGGCAATTTATTAATAAAAGAATGAAAATTTACATAAGCTTCTCTCATGCACGGTTAACCTACAAATGACCCTCCATGCGCTTTAAATAGGATTCATGGACCAATCGGGTGTCAAGCCACGGATCAAGTGTCGGTAATACCGAGGAGAGAATGAACCGTCGGATCACTACATATCGTGACCGTCGGATTGTAAGTTACAAAATGTACAACGGCAAAGAAACACACTTTACCTAACTCTATACCTAACTCTATACTAGACCAAGTTGAACTTAACTATTTCCTATGTGTTGGAATATCCTAACAAACAAGTCCCGAAATTATCTCCTCCTCCAACTCTTCATAATCTGCCCAATATTCTCATAATATTCCACAAAAATAAATAATATTAGGCACAAATATTAAATTATTCATAAACTTTCCTAGTGAATATATTAAAGTTAAAAATAAATTATCTAATGCAAAAATAGAGGTTTAATGTGCTGAAGGATGGTCATAAGCCTTAATTTATGTTTTATATTAGAGGCATGGGCCTTAATTTATGTCTAATTTAGAGGCCCATCAGATGCAAACTGGGGTATACTCTGTTATACCAAGATAAGGGAGCAACATATTCTACCCTATGGGTGACATATAGGGATGATACCCTATTGTCCAGAGATCTCAACCCCAGGAATCCTACATCTCAATTCCTTACCCTAGGAGCTTAGATAGGGGGAAGAGTTGGCTTAGTGTCCTCGATCAGCCTTTCTCTCTTTGTAGATCAGAAACATATCAATGTGCTCATATTTGGTACTTTCTTAAACAACTCACTGAATAATTCAATCATATTGCCTCATACATTAGCAAGAGTAGTAGCCATCTGATTACATCAAATATTATGTCATAAGAACTACATGTCACGAAAGGATACCTTATTCTTCCTTTCTCCCTCTCAAGGAGGTAGCAACCACAAGCCTAAGCTTGTGTCATACAAGGAGATATCTCAGCCCCAAGAATAGACGAGATTCTTTGCCAATCATATCCCACCTTTATTGTCGCAATGTATCATTATCACATCAATTACCTACTTAAACAACTCTCTAAAGAGCTTCCTCATCCAAACTTCCCCACAACTAGCCATGCTAGCAACAATGTATTAAACCTCAGTCAGGCTTAAGGTTATGTACTTCTATTTCCTGCTCATCAAAATGCCATGGCATATCCGAAGCTAAAGCAACACTAAGATGTTCTCTTTCTGTCAATAATGCTTTTCAGCCCAGTCAACATTAGTGCATCCATGCAATCACACATCTCTTGTAGTAAATCTTGCACCAAGAATTATCGTCCCATGCAAATATCTCAAAACGTGCTTGATAACAATCCAATGCTTATGAAACAACATAATCATTAATTGACTTAGGTCGTTCTCAGCACAACATGTGTCTAGATGGGTGTTACAAGGAACATCAATGCTTAATCAACTGATGGTGGCCAATTCAACAATATATTTTCATAACCTCTTGAAATTATATTCCATTAGGGTGTCCGAGGATTTGTATTCCATCGCGCCAAATAAATTTATAACATCTTTTCTTTCTCCAAACTTCTAATCCTTGAAATTAATTCATCAAGCCAAGATTCTTCATCTCGAACTTTAGAGGCCTACTCCCTCTTACTTTGATCATCAGAGGCTCATTACCTATCAAGAATAGATCATCAACATATAAAACCAAAATCAAATGCATACATTGGAAAACTTTGAAGCATAGAAAATTTTAGGGGCTAATATTCTCAAGTTGGCTAATTTTCCATGATTTTTCCAAAAAAATATTCGCCTATTTCCTTTTTTTATAATAATGATTCACCCAAATTTTACATAATAAAATTGTTTTACCTTCAAAGTCGCCAACATTATATAGGGAGCATAATAAAATCATTATAAATTTGAATAATTTTAAAAATACATAGATAAACATTTTATAGTTTTCAAATTAGGGACTAGTGAGATTTGCCAATGTTCTTAAACATCAAGATAATTTTCCATCCTTAAGATTTTCCTTGCTTTGAAGTACAGGTTCAGATCAACACATCTTCCAAACTTTACCAGATAATTGTTAATGTGGACATACCAAGTTTGAGAAGCTTTCTTCAAGCCATACAATACTGAATAAATTATCAAACAAATCAATATTATGCATTCAAATTAATCAAGCTTTCTTATCAATCCTAAATGTCAAATCAAAAACTAATATCAAAGCCATGAAAGTTTCTTCCAATATCACTATTAAGCTTTTCAATCCAAGTCCCTAGGTAGAGCTCACATCCAAGTACTAGGTTGCAACCTTATCTATTTCAACAATTGTCCTTTATAACATCAAGCCATAATTCATTAAATCATCCTTATGATCGTAATATGAATCTTTTTTGCCACTAAATGTGAATGCATAAACTAAGGACAAGTCATATAAGTTTTTTCCATCTATTGTGAGAATTTTGCAAAAAAAAATATCATTGCATACTAAATCACAATTGTTTATACTTCAACCAATGAGTCAATACCAATGATGTCAATATAGAATCAATATTAAATACCAATATCAATCATTGAGAGGTTACATCAAGGAAAATCACCATTGTCAAGTACCAAATTCTAGCAAAACCCTAACTTGTTATCATTGTGACTTCAACAATGCATAAGCCAAAACTCATCTATGAGTTGTTAGTCATTATGTAAAAATTATAATGTTGCTTATCTATATTAAGTCAAGTCAATTAGCCAAATTTTGTCAAGTTCTTGCAATTGTTACCAAATATTATCATATACTAGCTCAAATGATCGAGTCACGACAAAAAACATACTCATATACATATTCCTGTCCCCTACAAACACAAGATTAGCCAAGACATAGTCCAACTTTATGTAGATATTAAAAAATTCCCTGCTCATAGAACTCTCCATCATCTACTCCATGTCTGTAGGATTGTCATATACCTGGTGCACTCTTGATCTCGTGCATGAGGATTTAGATTTTGTAACCTGCAAGCTCAACCACATCCATGTGTTTTATTCCATGTGGTTGGGAGGCTTATAATCGCACCCTCGAGCCTTTCTCCCAACGCTTAGGGCTTGGACTAGGAGAAACCTTCTCTGCTCAAATCAGAACTTGCCAAAACGTTTTCAACAACATTAGATGGTTATTCATGTTCATAAACCTTTCTTCAATAGTCAAGTGTACTCATTCCATTTTCTATAAATAATATTAGGTGTTGGGATCTTATGGAGTGTTTCTCCCTTTGAATAGAAATCTACTTTAGTCATCATCATTTAACACATCAACCTATGTATCATAATGTTGCCATGCATCAGCAAAAATTGTTAGATCGTGAAATCAAACTATATCAATCTTTCAAACATATATGCATCATATTCATAGCATATTAGCATCAGCTAATTTATCATCATATTGAACATGACATCAACCATTCATCAAGGGTTAGTGTCAGATAATTAGGATAGCTGACAGGTGTATAGTCATACTTCAAGGATCATAATCACAACATCACTCCTTTATCACATTACTCAACCATCAAGTCATGGCATCCACATTTATCACGTTGTCAAATTTACTAAGCTTATCAAAACCTAAACAAGGTCAGACTAAATATCAATCTTATTATCACACTTTTATCACCATGGTTATCATGTGTATCTCAAGTATTAAAAATAGAATCAAGTTATCATATATCAAAAATCAATGTTTCTAGTAAGCTTTATAGAATCAACAAATCCACCATGTCTAATTAAATGTGAGATACTTGCCCAATACCAAGTGCACCAACACATCACATGTACCATAAATCAAACTCACTTTCATATGCATATGTGAGTCATTTATGAATGTGATATTCTCGTCATACCTTAGGACTTACCTTATCATCCTATATTTCATCATACATATTCACTATAGATTTCATATACCTTTGCAATGTTGTAGCTTTTATTTGACATTGACAGCTGAAGCACTTTATCAACTTTTCATTAGGTGCATTTTTCCTTTTCTAGCACTAGCTCTTCTCTTCACTAACTCCCTTTTCCTACACCTTAGATGATCCTCAAGAAGGATCTACTTATCACAAATCATCTGGAGGTTATAAGTATTCACATACTCAAATATTCATGAGGTATGAGCAATAATCAAATCAATAAATCTAAACAAGAATAGAGTCACAAAGAAGTAACATAAATATAAAGAATGCTTATCTTCAATGACAGGTGATCATCTTCCTCTTGAACCAACCTTCAAGAGTCATTACCATCCATTATCCATATAACAATCTTGACTTCAATACATTCATTGACTTCATCAATAACTCATGCCTAATTGAGACTAACCCAACTAGAGTTATGTTGAATCTGACACAAGTGCTAGAACAACCCCTCATGGATCATGCTAGGGTTTCTAGACTACAAAATTCAAGAATTTATCATATTCCAAGGTTTTTTCAAAACCCTAACCTCATGATATCCATCAAACCCTAATAATCAAATTTCCTAGGGTTTCCTTCAATCCTTAGGATTCTTTTAGGTCTCCTCCATTTTCTCTTGTTCCCAACAATGGTGTCTTTATAGGGGTGATCTCAATGAATTTTCTTTAGCCCTGCTTTGATACCATGTTAAGTTTTCTTAGAGCTATATTATTCTTTGCTTAAGATAATTTCATTTCATTATTTACATATATAATTCACCCCACAACATGATAAAAATATTCAATTTTACAACATTATTCAACATCATATGCAATTATATAGAAAGAAAAATATCATCATCAATGAAGAGGAACATAAAGGAAGAATAGAAGAAAAGCATTCACACATAGAGACACCAGGATTGGTCAGAGACCAGGGCAAAATCCACTATAGGGAAAACCCTTTCAAATTCTTCTTATTATTAGATTATCATAAAATTTTCAACAAAGAGAGAGTACAATGATCCATATATTCAACCACAAAACTATCCAGCAAAATAAATTGAACAACATTCAAGAGATGAACCCGTCAATGGTGATAATCAAAACCTTCATTCAAAAGTTTGCAATTAATTGTCAAACTTTGCAGTCAACTATAAAAATCAAACCCTAGTTTCCAACCCGCACGGAGATAATGTATGTGTGTGCGACTCAAACTCTCCAATCAAATGCATGAGCCCGCGTGCCTACGGTTGCGACTGAAAATATATTGTAGCATGCCTACGACTAGGAACCAAAAACCCTAATCACATGTGTGAGCTTCGAACCTTGCAATTTCAGACCTATACGAACCAATCTCAATGAGCTACCTCAAACTTGTGTGAGCCAAATCAAAGAAAGAAGAATGATTGATGATCTACAAATGAGGGTCACTTGACTTATATTTATAGCTATCCAAGGGTGTCCTATTTCTATTTTGGGTCGACCTGTCCTTTTGTGCACATAAGGGTTTCTATATTAAAAATACATTTTTCCTTAACCAAACTAAATTCTTCCAAGGGCTAGTAGGGGTATTCCTTGATGAGGAGGATTGTCCAAAGGAGGGAATTTTTCCCTAAGCTGCCAAAATTAACAATTCTACCTTGGAATATTAAACCACTCAATGCATGCATTGCAACTATTACAATGCATATAGGTATATTTCCTGGAATTGAGGGTTGCCTGACCTATATTGAGATAGCTAGATTGTCCATAATGGGGGTTTCTTAAGCTTGGGATTTGTGATGATGGGAGAGTTGTGATGGGAGCTATGATGACTGATGAGCCCTGGAATTGGGTAACTTATTGGGCTCATTTTTCCTAACTATCCTTCATCAATCCACCATTTTTCATAGTTTATGCATGTTTTTTGAGTATATTTATGTTAGTTGAATGAATGAGAATAGTCACTTGACCAAGAAGGCTAACACATGGTTATTACAGATTTTTGGACAAATTTTGGACCAAGGCCAAGCAATTATGAGCCAGATGACAGCCAAGCATGAGGGAACAAGGGTGAGGATTTGTAGGAAGGGTGTCTCTTGCATTAAATGGCCCCTTCCTCGAATTCTCCACCCTTAGTCGGAGTTCAGCAGGCCACCGGAAAGGATTCCCAAAGGCAGCCGAGCAGTTTTGTGTAAAGTGGCTGATCACTGGCAGTTTGAGCAGTCGAGCACCTTGAGTTAAGGAGGGTTGTTGGAGACCCTCGAAGTGCATAAATAGGAAGGCTTCCAACCCTCGTAGGTTACCTTTTGAACAGTTGTAATTTGCACTATACTGCTGTTAGTTTTTCAGCTCATTTTGTAGCTTCTGTTGTACAACTTTCTTTGTGACATGGTTATTTTTGAGTAATGGAAAGCAATTTCATTTGGCACTAGTTCTGAGCTTTTTCTTAGAAGCTTGTAGCTCTTGGGTTTGGGCCCAACCCAAGTGCCAAGGCTTCCTTTGTGTACTGTTATTTGTTTTTAGCGTTTTTGCAAAAATAATTTATGTTAAGTAGATTAAAATCTTTCTTGGTTACCTAGATCATTGTTGATGATTAAAAAGGCTTTTCATGTTTAGATTGATTTGATAGGATAATAACAGAGATCTTCAGAAAAAGGCTATCAAACACCTCTAATCTCACCTCTCCCTCAGTGGGACCAAGGTGTCCTTGCTGCCACCAAAAACATTGTCTTTGCTTCATCATGCAATTATTAGTGTTAGATTCTCATTTGCAGAAGTTGATACCAGTTGTGGTTACATGCTTAGGTTCATGATTTCTTAGTTTGCATAGCTATTTCACATGATTTCGTTGCAAATAAACTTCTGTTCATTTTCTTTGCTATTATTTAGGTCAGATTAGGTTAAAGTAGCTAGGTCCTTGATTTTCCAAGTCTTTGTTTGGTCATTTTGAGAAATAACTTGCAGAGCACCTGTAATACCTCTCTACCTACCTGTACTCCATCAATCCCACCTGCTCCATCCTCTAACTCAGATCCTTGCCTTACATTTGCCGCATTCACTCGCTTTGCCCTAATTTCCATATTTTTGTGCAACATTGCTCTACCCCTCCTTAAACAAATCCAACCATCCTCACCACTCCTCAGCTCCCTCCACCAAGTTCTGGACCTCCTCACACCCTTATCTCACCTCCATACCCACTTCTTCACCTTTTTTCCTCCATCAACCCTCCAAAATTCCCTTTCAGAACATCCTGTAGAAATTGCAAAACATCCTGTAGAACCCCTGCAGACTTCCTGTAAAAGCTCACGAAAGCGGTTTCTTGATATCCGAACACTGTGAAACTCTCTGGAAGGGTGCTAGGGACCCATTAGGCCCTCTTCTCACCTTCCCAACCTCCTGCAAGTGCCTCGCTAGTTCCATTCCTCACCTCGCCTCTGCATAGTCAACAACAATTAAATCACATGCATGATAATTTTGACAACTTACTCAAAAATACAAAAAGATTTTTTTTTTTTTTTTTTTTTTTTTTTTTTTTTTTTTTTTTTTTTTTTTTAAGTAGCTTAGACACATGCATTTTACCTTCCTAGAAGTCAATGGCATCTCTTTCAGTAGCTTTCATCCTCTTTCTTGCACAAGTAGGGCTAGCTGGTAAAATTAGGGTTTGCTAGGATTTGCATTTCCTTTCAGCTTTTTAGTTTCTTTCTGCAAGTAGATCAGCCTCCTTTGAGTTAGCTTTCATCCATCAGTTAAAAAGCTTCTTCTAAGAGCTCATAGAAGTTGTCTTAAGCTCCTAGCAGACTTGTGTCAGCTGACCAAATGATATTCGCGGCAAGAGCTAGTACTTGTGCATACAACACCGTCGCTTCCAAGTTTGTTACAAAATACCGGGTTGATAAAAGTAAAGAAGGGAGTCCCAAAAGTTGTAGCATTATTGTTGCAATACTGGAGCCCACCATCTTTCTGGCCCGTTGCCGAGGAAGTGTCAGAGTATTTGTCACTGCTGTTTTTCTTCTATTTTCTGCTACAACCTTCTACTAAGTAGTTTATTTCATTTCCATTCTGCAATTTCATTTCTGCAAAAGTAGACTAGACATTTCCTGCTTTCCTAGACTAGCATTTCAATTCCGCGATTTCAATTCTGCAAGCGTAGCCTAGCATTTCATTCCTGCAATTTCATTTCAGCAAAATAGATTAGTCCTTTCCTGCTTTCATTTCAATTCCGCATTTTCATTCCAGCAACATAGATTTTAGTTAGTTGCAATTCAATCTATTTCAGTTTTGCAGGTACAAGCAAAAACAAAAAACAAAAAAACAAAAGCAACCAAAAATCTTTCATTTCATGCCTCGTAGGAACAAAGACAATACCGAAAAATCCTTACCCAACACCCCCACCACATCACTTAGTCACCATTCTCTCTTCTTTGATGGCAGTGATCTAGAAGAACGTATAGGTGAGCCTCCTAAGATATACAAAGATCCTATAACAGAAGAAGAGCAAGAGAACATCCCTCTTGAGACCATGGCTGAACATAGAAACGGTATAGGAGATGAGGAGAGAATAGAAGGTGCCTTTCCCATCCGAGAGAACCAACGGGGACATGAAAATGAAGAACATAAGTCCCTCAGCCTTACCTCACTTCCATGGGTTGACCACTGAAGACCCTGATACCTTCCTGTTTGAGTTTGTTGTCCTTTGTCGAACTTATGACTATGCCGAGGACGAGCAAAAGTTGAAACTCTTTCCTTCTACCGTCAAGGATGCAGCACTACGCTGGTTCATGGGGTTATGTAGAAATTTTGAATAATATGACACTTATTCAGAGAGATTATCCTGATTATACACTATTTGTGGAATGCATGCATAACACATAACCTCCTCTACGTTGATTATCAATTTGTGGAATTAAAGAAACAATCGCATGCGGACATTGAAACATCAATCACACATATCAACACAGTATGTACTGGGGAAAGCATACAGCTGAAAACCCCTCAACTATCTATATATTATGATGATAGAGAACATGTAACAATACATAGTACAATACTCCTCACAAGTACTCAGTACTATCTCCACCTGCTACACACAAACTAGCTCAAATCTGAATCAAGTCATAGGTTCAAATTTCCTCCGTTGTTTGCCTGCCTCCACTGCACAATCCATACTAAGAATAGATCTGATCCAAGCTCGTTTTCCCTTGGCTTGTACTACGCAATCCTCATTGGAAATCTCAATCAATGATTGTGCAAATCTCATGCACAGCTATAGTCACAACTGATAGTAGTCTCACCCTTTCACCCACCTCTAACACTTGTCTCCACTGAACTGTCCATGCACTGAGTTAACTGAAGTATTCTTTAGTTGATTTATGAGTTAATAATTAGTGAATTAATTAATAATTAATTCACACCACTCATCACTAGTGTATTTGTCAGTTAGACTAATACAACTAGTTCAACTAAGTCAAACTGAACACAACTCCATCAACTCCTCAATCAACTCCACCAAACTCAATCACTTGAGTTCTAACTGAAGTCCATCATGCAATACTCAACTAACCCATAGGAAAAGTGTATTTCCTTCTGGCAGTTGCATGTGCCACATCCGTAGCTTGAACTACTGAAGTGCTCCAAGAGAATAAGATAATGTTTATAGTCCAAATATTATTAAGAGCTAATAATATTCGGTTGTTCTATTTTTAGCCTGGCAGTCTAAAAATAGACTCCGCCCATATGTCTAAAAATAGAGGTCAATCTATTTTTACCAACTTGACCAATCATCCACAAATAGCATCCTGCAACTCATAGACCATGATCCATATGTCTAAAAATAGACATAGTCTAAAAATAGACTTTGCGCCAAAATAGCCTGCGGGCCCACTTAGTGAAGCGACTTCTTTTCACTAAGCTCCATCATCTTGTTGCATTTTCAACACAACTATCTTTTCTTTCTTTTTGTGAGCTAGTTTCATAACATTTGGTATTAGAGCTTTGGATTCTAGGGTTTTGCTGCTCCAAATAGGTCATCATGGAATTTTCGCTATAATTTTTTATTTTTTTTTACGATGTTTCAGAAGCTAAAAAAAAAAACCCATTTAAGAAGAAATCACACGGAACCTTGGATCCGAATTTCAGAGCTTTTCACACTATGTTTGTGGAGATATGGTTTGAGGAAGTTGGTCGTTTTGCAAACTCCTGAATTACATTCCAAACAGGTGACCTGGGGAAAATCGTCATAACTTCTCTCTGAGCATCGGATTGAAATTTTGTAAGAAGTATGGAAAGAGGAAGGACTATAGTTGCTTTTAAATATTTTTAGAGCCAAAGGTCGAAATAGTGACTTGTGGCACATTGTACAAGTTCGCTCTACTAAACTAGTCTATAATCAAGTCATTGTGGGAGATTTGGTATAACTCTTCCTTGGAGAATCCAATTTGGATAAGGCTGGTGGCATTTGAAAGAGGACATAGAGGGCTACCGGAGGATGCAATTTTAGAACTAGATGATTTGAAATTACAGAGATACATCAGATTCAATATCAAGCTCCTACAAAGTGACAAAAGGTGTGTAGTTGTTTTCAAATTTTTTAATAAGCTTGGTTTGAAAAATTAGTTTGAAGGAATTAAAAGGGCATATAAGTTTTATCGTTAATTGAGCCCCGAGGAAAGAAAATGCAAACACCTAGTAAGCAACCTGAAAGCTCTAGCATGACTCATGAAGAAGAGGAAGAAATGCAACATGATAATCAAAATTACGAGACCAAGTGCAACAAGTGTCACTTACACAAAAAGCAACAGAATCTAAGATGGATGGTTTAAAGAAATATGTAGAAGCTGGGATGGATAGTTTAAAGAAAGGTGTAGAAGCCAAGATGGATTGTTTAAATAAAGGCGTAGAAACTAAGATGAATGATGTGGAAGCTAAGATGGACGATTTGAAGACAGACATGGAAGATTTGAAGACAGATTTGACAAAGTTTCTACAAGAAATGCTTACTAATGGTGAAAGGGTAGTAAAGCAAACTCACGATGAGAACAAAAGAAATGTTAATCATTATCTCATAGACTCTAATGTGGGATCGAAGATCCACCATATTCGAAAAATCGATATGAGGAAGTTTGATGGCAAGGATCCCGCAACATGGATATTACAGATGGAGCAATT
>APFE031689482.1:0-10734 GCA_000404065.3 Pinus taeda
TACAATTACGGAAACTGAAAAACTGAAAGAGACAGTTGTGGGGGTCCAAATGGGATAGGTGGGTGGCCACCAACATCCACCTGGATCACTCTTCGATTCTTGAGAATCCGAGGAGATGAGAAGAACATGAGTAGTATGATCACCACACTCTTCCAGGACAGAGTGAGCAACTGGCGGCAAAACCAAGTCGACACTCTCTTTAACTGATGGTTGGTTGGGAACAGACACAATAGAGTCAGGCTTAGCAAGAGTAGGATGGGCAAGAGATGAATCCAAATCAATCTCTTTACCAATTAAGGGAGGGTTAGAAGAAAGCCTCTGATAAGCAACAGGAAGTTGGGGTTGAGGAACTGCAAGGTTTTCCAAAACTTTGGAAGCTTTATCCATAAGAGGAAAAATGTGAAGAAGATGTTCTACTTCACATAACCTATAGGGAAATCTAATCTTCCCTTTCTTCTTACCATTGCTAGCCAAGAGTGTAGCATCGACATGATCTCTAGAGGTCGACGAGGATGGTCGATCCAGATTTTGAGACCATACCTCCAAGACTCTGGGAATGCCAGCAAAATATTGGAGGAGATGGTCACTTTTAAAAAAATTGCAAGGGAATTTGACCTTCCATGGAGAATAAGAAGTTTTTTTGATAGGAGGTGCATTTGGAGTAACAACCACATGGTTGGCCTCTCACTTATCTGACTTCTTCTTCATCATCATCTTCTTCTTCTTCTTCTTAGCCTCATGGTTACTAGATTTAAGACTTTCACCAGGTGAAGTAGAAGAGGAAGGTGAAGAAATAGGGGACTAAGGTGAGTGGTCAACCTTAGAATTGTCATGTCATGATCTGAATGAAGGAGACAGTAGGGCAGGAGTTGAGACATTCAGGATCACTGAGGTCGAAAATAACCAGACATGTAAACCAATGGTTAACCCTGGGAGGGACAACGTTGCCATATAAGGAGCACCAACATTTCCAAAGGAAGGAAAAGGACTAGGATTCCTTTCCAAGGGGAACCCTTGACTACTAGACTCCGTAAATGTTTCCATTGGAATCAACTCTAAAGAATTACTATGGAAGTCAACTTTTAATAGGAATATTTTGTGGGAAGTTAATTTTAGAACACTCAATCAAAACTTTGCCTTTTCATGTTTTAAGAGTTGAGAAAAGGACGAAAGGTGACTCTATCGTTTTGATTGGAAATGAGCTCGAAAGGACAAGTTCTCGGATGATCCTTTTACTTTTAGAGAGTCGAAAAGGAACGAAAGTGACTTGTCTGGAACTCTAGGCAAAAGGTTTACTAGGCAACTGTGAAATGTAGAATACCTCCTGACGAACCAAGAAGTACGAGTAGGAAATCTCCCCAAATGTTGTGTTCGGTGTATCAAGTTTGCAAGGCGGCCGACTTGGTTTCTTATGGATAATAGTATTGCAACCTAGTGGGGTCTCCCATCATAAACGCGTCCGTACAGGGAGCACAAGTCCATACTAGCACTTATCGAATCACAAAAGGAGGAATCACCCAACCTTAGTGAAAACAATAGCCACTAGGTTTAACGATGCTGAAACACGTCTCTAGCCTAGACCTCTAGATATAAGTGTTAAGTTTCAATGCTTCCTTAGGTTAATTCAATTGATTTTAATAGTTTATCTTAAATTAGATCTCAGTTTCAAGGGCCTATCAGATGTATCTTCAAAAACTCCTAGAATGCAACTAAATGAGTGAAGAAACCATTTCTTTTCAATGAATGACTAATTAAAGGAAAGTGAGAGGTTCATTTCAGAGGAACCAAAGTGACAAGCAAGAAAATGCAAGCAAACCAACCAAGAGGAAAGATAAATGCAAGCAATCAAATTAAGAAAATGAAAAAATACATCCTTTGCTTTTCAATATCTAAATGTCAAGAATTTACTAATGCAAAAGATTTTTCTCATTTCCTGATGCACAAATGAATGCAATATTTTGATTTTTCAAATAAATAACAGTCAACCAAATGCAAAACTCAAAACAATACTAGTTTTAAGCCCTTTTCGAATGAAATCACTCAATGAATCAAGAGAAAGACTCTACTCTAAAATGAATCAAAGACTCAAAACCAAGAAGATGTTGCTTATTACAAAACTAGAAATATTTCTCACTGACTGGGAAGTAACGTTATCTATGCCAAGTGAAGGAAGGAAACCAAATAGACAAGTCTTGAAAGTTTTGGTAACCAAACATCACATACCAATTAGGAAGATGAAAAAACAACAAATAAAGAGAAGCCTCGAACAAAGCAATGGATTGTGTCAAACACATCCCAAAGGTCTAAATGAACAAGTAACCCAAGAAAAGTTAATGTTTCAAGAAAACCTAAGGTAAACAGGTCACACAGTTCAAAATAAGAAGTTCCAAAGGCATGAAACATAGAATCAAATATTCTAGCAATCAACAATTTGACACATAGTAAAAAGGCAGAAGACAAGCTCAAAAGGATAGGACACATTGGCCAATCAACAAGAAAAACCTTAAAATTGAAACCTACAAGAATCTTCGTGAGTGTAAAACTGACAAACTGCGTCGACAATGAAGCGTCACACCTCCCTAACTAGCAATTTTGCAATGTCTTTGCCAAACTACACTAGTTAATAGTGCCAAGCCGATTTCAGAGCTCTTCGTAACTTTGATGCAATTTAATTGCGCTAAATAGAAGAGGGTGCAACTAATTAGATAGTGCAAGCACAACTATCTTCACGACTGTCATAAAATAAACTTTGACAACCCTAAAACAAAGGAAAATTTTAAAAATCCAACTGAGGGAAGGCCAAACCTATCACTTATGACAAAGGGAAGACTACCAGAAGTAGTCTAACAACCCATGACATGAAGAATTCATCCCAAATGTAAAGGAGACAATAAACAAGCAAAACAAACTTAAATCAAGAGACAAAAGACAGTGGATTCACCAACTTGTGATGCAGGCAAGTTCCCTCTATCGACAGAGGCAACCCCTCTAGCCCTAGAGTGGGTCTAGTCACAACAAAGACAATACCAAAGAAAATTCCTTAGAAAGTTGATGCCATGAAGGCTTACCTTCAAATCATCATTCGATGAAGTCCTACTGTGTTTCTCTAGCTTTCGTTCTTCTAATCACTTGTACTTGAAAAGAACATACAGAGCACAACCATGAACATAATAAAGTACAAAAAAAACTATATACTTAAAGAGTCAAGGAGTTTCAAGATATCATTACAAAATTTGACATAAGATATAGGAAATAAGTTGTTTATTTGTATTAATGTAAATTAAAGTAGAACTTACAACCAACCCTTGAGCTCGTAAGCCTCCTTGAAGGGTCCTATCAGCATGTCTCCGCAAGCATTCACTCATAAACTATCTCCCAAAAGACAAATAACTCTCTCTCCTTCCAAAAAAGCTAATGCTAGAACACTCTTACAATCAAGATAACCCCACTCAAAACCATCGCAAGTTATGTTATATGAGAGGCTACTTCCACACTCTAGAAAAACTCTCTACTTTTACTATTGAATTCTTGAACACTGAAGCTAGCTGATCTCAGTCATGGAGGAATGATTTATAGGAGGAGGAGCTTCCATAAAATATGGGAGAAAGAGCTTATCCCTTTGAGAGGTTTCACAAAAGGTGGAACAACCATCCCAAAGGAGAGAGGCGAGCTCGTATGATCCAACAACCAACCCTAGGACTACCAATGAAGCTATTACACTTCGAAGCTTCGACGAGTTGTTTAAAAAATTGCCAAAAGCAGCTCGTCACGAGTGAAACATAGATACAGAGTGAAGACTTCGCTACGGCTAGTGCAATCTTGGCCATCCTCATTGGTGGAACAATTGTTGTCCCACGATGACCCAAAAACATAGGTAAAAAAGGGTCTGCTCCAGGAGTAATGAATTGAAGTATTCTTCCTGAGATGACAAGGAAGATATTGACACATAATTTGCAACATGACACCAGGCAGATGTCAATAACACGGACCAACAGTGTTCAGAATCAGGGAATGCAAGGTCAGTGACAAATTACTATGTAATAGGAAATTGTTGTCCTGAGTGACTATTCATCTTCCCCTAATCAAGCAACTCCATTTACACTAGTTTAGGTTGGATAACTTGAGATTCCATCCATTGATCTCCCACCATCTTCTCCCACCTCACATATTCAAAATTTAAATGCAAGTTTGGACTACAAATCTGATTCTTCTGGTGATGTTATTCCTCCTCGCCCTCCATCTATTAGTTCTTTTAGTCCTCCTAATTGTGAGTTGTTGTGTTCACATGTGTCAACCATTTCTGGTGTTCATGAGGATCAAAATTAGGATGGAGTTAGTGTTGACCAGCGAATTTGTGATATCATTTAGGACGATTATGTGCGGGATTCTATTTCTGAACAAGAATTTGCAATAGAAGTTGATGTTTCTTCTTGCTCACCTCCCCCTCATTATCCTGACATATTTCATGATTCTTTCACACATGTTGAATCTTTTGAAGAATCTATTTTTGACAATGTTAACTCTGATCATACTCAAAACTCGTGGAATGTTAGTTTTACATCTGAACATGGACAGGAAAAATATTCTCTTCTTGATCCTTTAATCCCTCATCTGATCATTCTGAAGAAGCAAAGAGTGAAATTTCTTTTCTTCGATCTTCCCCTCTCTATGATTCATCAGATCAAGAGGATGCCTTTATTTTTGATGTTGAAATTTCTAATCATGGTTGTCGTGATCTATTCATTGACTCATCTGGTCAAAATCTAGTTTTTCCACTATCAATATTTCTAAGACAACGATTTTTGATGATCTATGTCCAATATCTTCGAACCTCCACAAGTTGTTGAGGCACTTCAACCCACAATGATGGTTATGTCAAGTTCTCACAATATTGAGGCAAGTTCCAATCATGATCAAACTAGTCCTTTATGTTTCAAGGATCCTCATCATTCATTTGTGCAAATTGAAAATCAATCATTTCCAAAATCTTTGGACCCTCCATATGTTTTTCATGATGTTACCACTGAATCATTGGAGGAATCATACCTTGAAATATTGTTGAATTCAGATGTTTGAAAGGATGATCTTGCATGTTACAATGTTGTGATGTGTATAAACACCATAATGCATCCATAGAACGATTTTCATGTGCTTTTCTATCATATCTTTCTGCATGCACTTTCACTCTTCATATGTCAAGACAAGCATTCATTTATCCTTCTTGTTTGTATTTATTTATGAATATATTTTTTGATATGGATTCCCTTGCCTATATAGACCAACCTATGAAATGGTGGTTACATTGGAAGTTTCATTTTACTTGATTCTAACCTATTCTTAGTTACTTTAGGAGTAGGAGTAGTTTTGTTTGTTTTGTTTTGATTTACTTTCCACCCTGCTCTTTTCTTTCCTTTTTTTGTAGGATAACGTCTGCATGAGACTATGTTTGGTTTCAAAAGAAAGCATGGTGAACTTCGGGAGGAAGTTTGCTACTTTCAATGCTTGGTTATTTATTTATTCCCTCTCTTTGTGTGGATCTTGCACCTTTCAGTTGATGAAACCCTTCTGGAAATTACGTCCTTTTCAATGAAAACAACAGTGGAATCATGATGCTTAATATATAACTAGTACCACCTACTCTAATCGATTTTATAAATGTTTAGTTTTGTCTTATTAACTAAGTCAACTAGAGTAAGCAAGGGAGGAAACTTTAACAAGTAAATTGTATTTTAGAGGTGTATAAATATCCTTATTTGAAGGGACAAACTCTATTATTCTCAATAAGTCAGGATCCCTCTCCCATCTCTTTAAATCAATAAGTTCTTGTACATAATTCTTTGAAAAAACAAAAAAAATGCAAAAATTAATAAAAGTAAAAAGAAGAGAAAGGCTTCCTGCATAGAGTGGTGAAGCAAACAACTCCATCGGGATACTATCCAGGCTCACTAGCAGCAGATCAATGTTCGTGTCCCTAAGGTGACTCTGTCAGGGTATTTTCCAGGCTTTTTGGTAGTAGAGCAACATCAGAGCTGAAAACCAAGATTCTTACAATCCTGATTCAATTGTGTATCTATATACTCCCCATCCCCAATCAAAACAATTGATTTTGACTTTCCTTTCTTAGTGTGTCGACAATGAAGGGAATGGTAGGGACTATATATTTAACTTAAGATAAGTAAAGAATCTATGGTTATCAATGAACTAAAAAATACTTCCTAAAGAGTTAGAAAAATTTTACATGAAGAAATACCCATATAGAGAGCTAGAGTTACTAGTGTGTCGCCAAGTGTTGTAGCTACTAAAAGCACCCTCTATAATTGTCCCATGCTTTGATTTTGGAGCCTTCCATTATGTCCACGAGAGCTTATAATTCATTGTTGTTAATTATTATGCTATGACCAAGACTTATATTTCCATGATTTTCTTGTTATGTATTGATCCTGGTTTGATATATTTTAGACACAACTTATCTCTCGACTTGAACTTATAGCATTGTCGGTCTTCCCTTCATAAAATGCACAATATTGGAAAGTAGGCCAACCTTGAGGATATGAACTACGCAATACATACAGGCAGACTAGTATTGAGCTCAGAAATAGCTCAATTATGGGAGACAACCCAACCTTAAGCTCATAAACTAGGCAAAGCTTCATTTGAGCTTAGAAGATGCGCAATTCACTAAGTCAAGAATTTATCGAGTGGTTGGGAACCACACAATCCTTCTTAGCGGTGTGAATAGTTTGTTTCTCGAAAAAAAGTAAAAAAAAATCCAAAGGAAAAAAAGTAAAAAATCATCCCTAGAAATAGGGAGTGGATAATTAGTTTCCTGAAGGATGACAAAAGTTTTTATTTTTGGACTTTCCACCAAGTGTTGCATTTTCCTTGATTTTAGGCATGCACATCACAAACCCTAATTAGCCTAGATCTATATAATGGCACTATAATGGATGTCCCTAGATCTCATATGTACATTTAATATTGGAGCTCTAGCCTTACCAAGGAGATCAAGGAGCCTTTGGTGAAGCATTTGATGCTTTTCCGGGTGAGTTTTGCTTTTGTCCTCTTTTGTCGCTTTTTATGTCAATTTTTTTTGTTTCACGTATGTAAGTGTTATTTTTTTTTTCACGGTTGCTGGTGTTTTAACTTATATTAGATTTTATAAGTATTTTTTTGTCTGTCATTCACCTTTTATAAGTGTCACATCATCTTTCATGTTTTTCCCATTAGTGCCCGTCATTTCAGTTACTCCCTGTGCATGTTTGTTTTTATTTTTGCATTATGATCTTCTACACTTAATATTCACTAATTTATTTTTCCTTAGTTATATCTACACTCCAAATTTCACCATCGCTCACATTTTTCACTTTACCATCCTATTTCTGGGCAAATATTCCATTCACTTAATCAGTAGTTTTCCTTCTTAGTTGGGCATTGTGTAAGTCCAAGGCCCAAGCCTCAAGCCTAGCCTCTAAGATTCTAGAATTCATAGTATCTGGTTATCCCAACTGCGCATCACCTAGTTATAGGGCTCAAGCCTCACCCTTGGCCACTAAGACTGCACAATGCATAGTCTCTCTCTATGTATGCCCAAGCTAAGACTGTTAGTCTCAAGCCTCAAGTTACTCCCCTAGCTATTGAGACTGCATAATTAGTAGTTCTTGGATCCAACCTCTGACCTCAGCGCATGATTTCTAAAATTCCTCCCTCCAGTCTCGTGGTTGCTTCTTTGGTATTGTTGTGTAAGTCTTTTTCGTGAAGCTAATTCATGTTTTTCATGCCTACTTTTCCTCCTATAGGTATTGTAGTTTTCGAACACTTCTCTTCATCGGTCATTGTTATCATGGCACCAAAGAGGTCTGCTTCAAAGGAAATCAATAAAAGAAAAATTAGGGATTCTGTTGAGAGTACTTCAATGAAATTACCAATTTTCAAATATAGTCAATTATTCATGGAAAAAGATTCATATATCACATGGCACGAGGTAAATGAAGCTTTCTTAACAAGAATATTCAAAGTAGGTCTTGAGGACCGACAAGTGTATATCAATGTCCAAAAGTCAGGGTTACATAAGGTTGCATGTAGGTACCAAACTTTCTCATGTGCGGACATTGTCAGATGGATAATTTATCATATAGATTCCAAGAATATGACTCTTAACAATGTTAGCAGACAAAGGATTGCTTCTTTTCTGGCAATGTATTACCATCTCATGTACCATTTGTCAGAGCCAGAATAACTCATGGATTCTTACTTCTATGCTGCCACCAACTATGTGAGCACAAAGGAGGTTGTCATTGTTTGGGTGAAGGAGCAAGCAAATTTTCATCATACACCCACCAACACCTACAAGACAAAGTCTCTCAGGAAGTCTTATCAGTACTTGATAGCTCTATGTTGCAGGATCTATGGTCAATATAGTACTGAGACCTTCCCCGAAGTGTGGGAATTATTGCTTAACCAACTTCTGAACAAAGAAAACCATTCAATTAGTTAGACTTATTGGCTCAACAAGTGAAGATACATGTAGCTAATGCCCAATGTCCTTCCAAGGGCAAGCAAGCTAGATTTTACATGTCTTCCTACCTACTGGATGCGGTTTGCACTCACAATCGATTTCCTGGCATTAATTGGACTTGGACACCAAGAGAGTCTGCCATGCATATTTACTAAATCTTCTTTTGGAGTGCAGCCACAAAGGAGTAATATAAAGTTTGACTAATCACTTCCTCATTATATTATACAAGTTAATCTTGTTAGATATTCTAACACCACTTTCGGGTGTTTGAGGTGCCTTTTGCTGTTGTGGTTGTTGTTGTTGTTATGGATGCTGATCATTATGATTTTCATGAACCTTTACTTTTTCTATGATCTTATCAAGCACTGTGCATTTTGGGACAAGGTTCCCTACGGTAAATTTTGTAATATTTTTTGTAATTACATAAATTATCCGAATTTTGAGGAGTGGAGTGCAAGGGTCATAGGAGTCAAAAGGGACTTTAGTCCCTGATTTTTTTAGAATATAGGATGTTTTTTGACCCACCCATGATTCGTGAACCATGGTATTGCAATGGAAAAACTATATAAAGGAGTCATAGTGAGTCATAGGAAGTCAGTTAGTCATTGAAGATCATTGTATGGGCAAGTAGTCTGAGGCAGAGAAGTTTATTTTATGTACTTAAGTGAAGGGGAAGGCTCCTATAGCTATGGGCGTGGAGAGCTTGGTAAGTCTGCAAGGTGAGTGTGTGGGTCCCTGCAGCTATGTGTGCAGGGAAGAAGAGGCTATAATAGAAGGATTATATCTAATAAAGACTATTTTGGAGAAATCATCATGTACCTGTGCCTTTATATTTACTTCTGCAATTTATGTGTATTTGCTTTGTTTTCTACATTTATCTATAGAAATACTTAATTGATGTGCGACAGTGGTAGATCTGCATGTTTACTTGATATTATGAATGTTTAAATTGTTCTTCCAAGGGTTAGATTCTGTTTTTTGTAAGTTACTATGATATCTACATTTTAAGAATTAGGGTTCGTGAAGATTGAGATAAAGCCCTAGAAGTAATAGAAACCCATCACATAGACCTTTGGATGCAGAAACTTGGTTTTTTCATCCCCCAATACTACTTTGGGTGAGATTGTAGCTTGCGCTATGTTGGTTGTTGCTAAAAGGGCCAACAATTTAGTGTTTTGTTGGTTGGCACAACTAACTCGGAACCTTGGTTAGGACCTCTCAATTCAACAAATGGTTTTGCTGCTGGGATTCGGATCTATATGATGAATGTGTAATGTTGAATAAATGGTTACCAACTAAGAATAAAATAAAGAAGTGGATAAATCAGAAGCATCATCAATTTGCAGCCCAGGAAAATAATAATCCGTGCCAGTCAAAGGAAAAGTGGTTGAATAGATACCTATATACACACAAGCACATAATTTTCTTCTTCTCTTTTCCGTATGAATTACACTGGTGGTTATCCAAATTGGTAGGTAATCAAGGTACGTGGAAGTTTGACAACCCTATTATGTGGACTCCAAAGTTGGTAAGGCATCTGGAAGCTTCAGAAAAAAAGATCACAAAGGTTTTCGATTATTGGATCGATAACATTTTAGGTGGATTCATGATTGGGTTTGCCATCGATACATATGTAAGTTATAGAGAAGATGAATGAAGATTCTTCAAAGGACCTATTAGTGTCAGTCTTGAGCCCTCCATCGGTGATCAAAAGATCTTTGAATTATGCATAGGTAGGTGTCTCATCACTGTCAGTTTTGCATCCTGTTAGGCATGCCATAAAACTGATGGAGGAGCTGGTCCTTGTTCCCTTCTTGGCTTTGCTGGATCAGGTCATATCAGTTAATGAGCTTGTGTCACATTTTTTTTGCTTTGTCTTGAAATCCAAAGCCTTAGGTCTAGGGTTTCGGTCAAAAGTCTTTGCAATGTCATGAGTCAAAAGTCCATGAGTCCCCAGCAAGCCAGAAGGAGGTATGTAAATATGTTTCATTGATATTTTCATCAGGTACAACTCATTTATACCTTGGATTTAAAAACCCTGTTTTTAAACCCAAGGTCATGTCAATTTTGCAAAAAAATAAGGAAATTTCAAAAATTCTTCAAAATGTCGGCAATAACCCTGGTCTTCTCGCCAGAGTCCATCAGATGGTCTACCTGCAAAAAGAATGGAGTTAAAGCACTCAAAGAGGCAAAATCAGGACAAAGAAAACTCAAATAAG
>APFE031689484.1:0-14075 GCA_000404065.3 Pinus taeda
GTCCAACATTCATTAGACCAAAAGACATTTTCACATACATGAAAGTGCCCCAAGGTGTAGTAAACGTTGTTTTCTCTTGATCGTTTGGGTGTACTAAGACCTGGTTATAACTAGAAAATCTGTCCAATAAGGAAATTCTTCTAGATCTAACCACCTTCTATAGGATGTGGTCCATCTTGGCCAGAGTGTAATTGCATTTTATAGAGTCTTTATTTAAATTCTGGAAATCAATGCAGAGCCTGGTTTCACCAGTCTTTTTCCGAGTAGGAACCAAATTGGATACCCATTTGGAATATCTCAGAGGTACTATGATTTTCGCATCATACATTCCTTTTACCTCCTTTTCAATGTGAGGCATAAGAATTGGATTAATCCATCTTAATTTTTGTTTAAAGCGTTTATGATCTTCTTTCAAGGGAATTTTGTGTTGTATGATACTGGTGTCATAGGATTCTAAATCCTCATAGCTCCACGCAAAAACATCAGCGAATTATTTAAACAATTTAATGTACTTCAACTTTTCAGCCGAAGATAAGGATTTGGACTGTTTGATCATTTTGGGTTGAAGTTCAGTTCCAATATTATGTTCCTCAACGTCGAATCCTATGGGTTCAATTCTGGGCTTCTTAGACACATCATTGAAATCAAATAAATCTTCTAATGGAACAAGCCGTCTATGTAGGATATTATCTTTCAGTTGTAAAATGTTTGTTTCTTGTTTTTCTTCATCTATTTCATGGAATTCTAATTTATTCACACTAGTATGTACAATACCTTCTACATCAAATTCTATATCTATATTAGCATTTTGAACTTCGTATTTAAAGTGAATTTTTTTTTCAATCTGAGCATCATCTTCAAAAACCTGCCAGTACCTAATGTTATCAGGTACAGTAGGTCTATTTTGCGCTTCAACACTATATGGACAAGTAGGATGAAATGGTAATTTAAAAGTACTTTCCGAAGTAGAAAGAGTGAATTTTTTTTTCAATCTGAGCATCATCTCCAAAAACCTGCCAGTACCTAATGTTATCAGGTACAGTAGGTCTATTTTGCGCTTCAACACTATATCGACAAGTAGGATGAAATGGTAATTTAAAAGTACTTTCCGAAGTAGAAAGACCATCAGGAAGTATGTTTTGTTCTCTTGAAACTGCAGAAAAACTATATTCAGTTAAAGGATATAGAAATTCTAACACAACATTTCTATAGGCTCTCACTCAAGGATGTTTTGCAAAGTATTCTCCTTTGATTTGTTTTATCACCAACTCAGAATCTCCATGAATGGAAATCCATTTAGCACCAAGTTTCTTCAAAAACTGTAAACCTAAGATTAAGGCTTCATACTCTGTAACATTATTAGAACACTGGAAATCTATTTTTTAGGAGTGACCTTCTAAGTGATGAGTATATGAATTAGAAACCCATACACCAACACCAAGTCCTTCTTTACTCACTAATCCATCAAAGCTCAACTTCCATAAAATTTTATATGAATTATCATGCTCATTGATTAATGTTTTACCATCGGCATTGAGACAAACAAAAATATTATGATTACAAATTTGTTCTTGTGTACTTACATCATTGTACAAAATAAATAAGTCCAAATCAGAATGAACAAAATATATAGGATAATTGCTAGGCATATCCTGAGTGGTGACCATGAATTTCATAAGCTTCTCTCTATAGAGTCTTATGTTTCGACCAAAGACATGGATTGTTATGTAGGACATATCCATCTGTAAGGTTCCTTGGATTTTGGCTCTCCATGAACGGGAAAGCATAATTCCATATTTGGGAGGGAAATGAGCAACAACTATGTCCATAAGTACACTTTTGGCTGGTACTTGGACTAAATTAACAGAAATATTTTATAAGGCCAAGGAATTTAACTTGAATAGAATCAAATGAATACATGTATTTATACAATCTCATAATATCTAATCCCAACTTCTCCATAATTACTTCCGGAATAAGATTGTGGGAGGCCACTCAATCAAGCATAGCGTTGTATAAGATCTTATCATATATAGTTAGGCTAACATAAAAGGGAGGTACATCTCCCTCTTGAAGTTTTCCATCAACTTCTAGGCCAAATAGTATTTCAGTGGATCATCTGATACATGAACTACATCATCATTTTCTCCTATGCTCAGTGCTTTCATTACCTAGGATCTGAGGTAGTTTGATTCATCAATCCTGTCAAGGGAATAGGGATTTTGAGGGGATTTTGAGTTATTCGAATTCATTTTCTATATTAAATGATGTTTGTGCTTTATTTGAATTGGCAACTTCTTGTTTATCAACCACATCTTTTTCGGGTATATCTTTTGGTTGGCTCATGGAAGGATCATTAGTTTGAATTTTTTTGGATGCAATATCAAGTTTTTTCTGGATTAGAACATCAAGATTCTTTCTAGTAAGAATCTCAACATTCTTTTTAGTCGGTGTTTCAACTGGTTTCTTTGGTGGGGTATCAAACATTTTCCTACTCCTAAAGTTGTACTATGATACACACATGAAGAATGCAACGTAATGGACAGCTCAATCTCAAGGAATTCCACTCCTGTCGACATTATTGGCATGCCCGCCGCCAGATACAATTTGCATCGATTATGAATTACTATCGCCACCTTTATCTATACGACCACTGAACTCTTTCTCTTCATCTTTCATCCCACAGTATACTCCCATAATATACACCATACAATATCAATTATGCCCCTAGTAGCGCTCCTAAGTCCATTAGGTAGCTACATCAATCCACAGTTCTCATTAACAATACCCCATACATATATATAAAACAAACACAGCTAACAATATTATTACTCACCACAAGATTAATGTCAAAGCGTATGCAGCCATGGACTGTCCACATGACTCCATTGGGAGTCAATCCCAAGGAAAGGTAAAAGGGCATGTACTTCACACTTTTAGTTTGGATAACCCTTTTCTGAAATTAGTAACACACAAAGTTACTACCCTTATGGTTGGAAATATTAATCTGGAAGAGCATTAATCAAAAGAAAAAGGGAACGACCGTTACCATGATGGACAAGGGTGCTGTATACATGAAGACATTGAATACAATGCAGATTGTCCCCATAACTAAGGTCCGTCTCTTATGAGTATGCTCTAAAGTCAATGCACCTGCCACCGCTGAAGAATATGCTTATTACTGCCAGCAATCGGACAACTCACATCTGTCCAAACAAGGTAGAAGTTAGGCCTTTGCACAAGAAAAGCGGTTGACATCTACAGTCCAAACTTTTAGTTCTTTCAGTTAGCATATGTCATCTCTTATAAATAAATTAGTATAGAATTATGTAAATCTGATATATATATTCAACTAGATTTATCTTAATTTAAGATATATTAAAAATAAAGGTGGCATGATGACATCCATATTAACTTCAAATCTATTGATCCATAGGTTATCATCTTAGAATAAAGAACACAAATCACATGAGCTTACCGAAAAAGTTGACATAAATTCACGTGAACTTAGGATCTATTATCAAATCCAAATCTACTGAGGACTTATACCAGATTCAAGCCATTAATGTTTTCTACGTTTTATAATCAATGGAACAGATCGAACCTATATCTTAAACCAACCATACCAAGATCTTAAAGCGTACCTATGATTCCAACGACCAACCGAATCGTATCAGCGATCGTCATTCTTTCGTCGAAGGAAAATCGCAGGAGAAGGGGCAATTGGAATCCTGACTGTAGCAGTCAATGTTAGAGGGTTAAGGAAAGTTGTCTCCGCTATTTTTGGCGACAGAATGTACATGTAGACAAAGAAATAGTGGGTGTATATAAAGGTTTAAATCTCGCATATGCCCTCAAAATAAGCTCCACTACAACTCTGCCAACCTATGTCCGTTGGGCCAAAGACCACCATATTTTAGGGTTGGCATTGCCTAATTCCTCACCTGCAATATCTGTTTCTTCGTAATTACCGCCCAGTTCGACTATGAGGGGAGGCAATACCACCACCCAACATAACAATCCGCCGTAATGCTGCCTTTAGCCCAACTCAGAAACGCGCTTATAACGAACATTTTCTAAAAAAATTTCTTGAAACGCACTTATAACAGAGACTTTCCAAGAAACTAAGTTTGACCCATATCAAGATTTACGTGAAACTGTATTTTCGAAAAAGTAAAAAACAAAACAAAATATTTGTGTCTGACAAATTAATTATGACCCTAACTCCATTTATGATTGTGAAAACATTGCCCATGATATTGGACCATTTCCAAGAGGCCAAAAGTTGCATGGAAACTCCATGATATTCGAGCGAAATCCAGATTGTTTTCCATGGAACTCGAACCGTTTTGGGAACACGGTATGCACCTTTACGATGCAACTTGACACATACAATATATCGTCCGTATATTAAATGGTTGATATCTGAGTTTTGGTTAAAAATAATTAACCATGTTAGCTATAACAAGAATGTTTGGTTAGTTTTAATTAAAAATATTATAATTATCAATAATCTCATTCTTAGTGTGCTCAATATGAAAGTGATGTGATAAATATATTCCATTTTAATTCTCAACCAAAAATAAAATATATTGATGTCCATGTACAATAATATAATTTTGTAGGGTCTTTATAGAGAGATAATATAATTAAAAGAAAAATAAATAAATGAAAGATGTATAATCTTATAATTTTTAAAAATATTTCAATATAAGACTTGAATACACTGTCTGAATGTCTATGTTAATTAATTTATTTCAATATTAGCTTCATATATATATTTATAAAGACTAGAAAAAATAATTGTCTTAAACTTGATTATTATAAAACTAGTTGATATGAAGCACATGTATAACTATATTTACAAATGTTGTTGTTATCAATTACATTACTAATTATTAGGTGTACAGTGTAAAATCACTGTTAAAGATTGACTATTCATCATTATTAATAATTATATGAAACACACACACATATAAGTATTACACTATATAGTAATATAATATTATGTTATTATGTAATATTATATTTAATAATTAACATAATATAATAATATTATATGATTATTATTAATGAGCTTAGATCAATCTCAAGAGGGTTTGGAAAAAACACACTTACTTGGCGAAAAATTTAAATGGCCACAATTTCGTCAATATCGTTCAAAATCCCTATTATGACCTATTTTCGGAAGTGGAACAACCATTCTGCATCTTCCCATGTGGTAGAAATCCTAATCTAGGCACTGAAATTTTAGATTCATGCTACAACACTCCCACTGTCACAATTTTTTTTCGAAAAAAGCGTTGATTTTAAATCAGCGATATCTCCCTCATCCGAACTCCGATTCAACTGATTTTTTTTTTAACTTGGGTACTTTTTCACAAACAATCCAAATCTGCAATTATATTCTATAGATTTTGCACCAGAATGTGTAGATCTGTGCCACAAACTCACCGCCACAAAAAAATGTCTACAACACCACTAACTTTTCAGATCAGTGATATCTCCTTCATCTGAACTCCGATTTGGCTGATTTTTTTTTTGAAATTGGGTATTTTTTCATGAACCATCCAGATATACAATTATGTTTTGTAGATTTTGCACCAAAAATTATAGATCTGATCTACAAACTCGTTGCCAAAAAATCTCTTGCAAAAAGTTAAAAAAAAAATTTCTCTGCTTTGCCCAAGAAAGTGCTCTGATACCACTTGTTATAGTTCTGATATGAAAATATAAGAGAATTCAAATAAGCCCAAGAAAAACAAGATCTGAATATATAGAAATTACTTCTTTATTGATCAAAACCTTAAGGTAGGGCAACACCATATATTCACTCCTTAAGGAAGGAGAACACTCCACAAGCCATAGCTCTATTCATACAATAATCCTCGACCTCTCTCAATGGGGAGTCTCTAGCCTCTATATAGGCCTCATACATACAATACCATGGGTCATTACCATGGTTCCCTCAATATCATCTATCTAATTCCATGGGCCCATTACCTTATTACTAACTACTTATGGTCCCTTACATGATATGTGTTAACCACCTTATTTATTACTATGGCTCATCCCATTATTACATTATTCCCTTGGGTACCTCCCTTTGCACCCCTTGGGTTCATTTCTATATATCAGATACTTTCATATCATATCTATAACAAGAAACATCAAAAGGATGCTTGGGAAGACAATAATCAACTGGGATGAGTTCACCATGCTAAGATTCCAATTCCAATAGTGACAAAGGCGACATCGAGAGCCATAGTTATCAATAGACATATGGGGATACATGTAGTTATCTCCATAGATAGATTCGATCTTAGCATACAAAGAGTGATCATACTAGACCTATATTGTGGGAGACATTGGTAAACCATTTGAGAGTCACCTGTGAGATAAGGAAATTCGATACCATATGCTCACCGAGAGGAACTTAAGAATCCTCTGTGAGAGGCACACCATTACCATGTTGCGAAGAGGCCAAGATAGTACTCATAAACCCCATACTCTTAGAGGAGGCTGGAAGGTGTAGAGGATAACTGCAATGTTGATAATACACTATGGCGATGACCAGTGTAGACCAATGAAAGTACCATTCATCAAATGAAGGTAAATGAACATGAATGAAAGCATGACATGAGGAAGACGTAGACATTATAGAGCTAAGAATACAATCTTCCTCATAACACTCTTGGCTTGTAAATAAAATGAAACAAGTGGGTGGGCTAGCAAAGAAGCTACCTATACACCACCTCCTTGAATACACATCTGAATAACAATGAACCACCATGATTACTTTCTAAGTTATGAGGAAGAGATTGTGATAAGATTTGAATAGAGAGAGTACGTCCATTACTATGTATTGAATCGATCTATGCCAACCAGTTGTGGGATTCGTGAGACCTACATAGCTACCAGATTTAAGGGTATTACACAAGCTTAACCCAAGTGGCATGAATTATCACCCGCAATGGGGGATAAACCAAATGATTAATATTACAAATACTAGGATTAATATTATAAACCCCAATATTAAAACCCAAAATTTCAAACCATTATACTAAATGTAATACTAAAAATCCAATATTAAAAACCCAAATATTATAAACCCAATATTAAATCATCGTATTATAATTCCAATATTAAACACAATATTATAAACCTAAATATTATAATCCCAATATTGAATCCTCATGTTATAAACACAATATTAAACACAATATTATAAACCCCAGTATTATATGCCCAATATTAAAAACCGTAATACCATTAACCATTGTATTAAATTCTAATTTTGTAATGTTACATTTCAGCATTTAGTAAATTGTAATGTAATGTAACATTGCAACAATCATTGTGAGATTGATTGTTGCATTGAGATATTGTTTGTCACAATGTGATGTTGGAGACATTTCTATACCTTTCCAACATCAAAATATTAAACCACTATTAAACACTAATATTCAATTCAATATTATAAACCCTAACATCACGAAACCCAATTTTATAAACCCTAAGATTAATACTATAAACCCTTGGGATTAATATTATAAAACCAAGGAATTAATATTAAAAACCCTAGGAATATATATATTAATTAAAAGAAACATATATTTTATATTGAGTCAACTGGTTTGCAAGCTAGAACCTTTACATTCAAAGCATGTCCTTCTACTTCAATGTTCCAAAATTCCAGAACTAAACACCTTTTCATACCTTGCCATCCTCTAACTCAGATTCTTACTACATTTATTTTATAGAGTCTCCAAAATACTCTTGAGTAGACTACATACTTGTAGAACATTTAAAATACACCTAAAATCTAACCGTTGCCATTTTCCCTAGCTTTAGTGCTTCTAGCATGTCCATGTCACTCCCTCTAATGAACCAAATTTTATTTTCAACACTTCTTTAAGAATTCCTAGTGTCGCTAAATCAATAGTCAGTTCAATCATGTCTATTTTAACTATTAAACTATTCATAATTAACTGCAACCAATCAACATCAACCTACAATGATTCTAGATGCTACCTTTAAATTCTCCTTGAATGGAGATGAGAAAAGATAAATAGGACATGCTTGAGGGAAATTGTGCCTTCAAATCATCAATTTAGTCTTGTTTAGTTGGGCACTCCATAAGTCTACAAAGGATACCAATGTAATTGATACTCAACAAAAATTCATCACCATAACTCTCCATTTATAAATGCTCTCTCCAATACCTCTCCCTCCAACAAGCTTCTACATGCATTTGATACATGAGCCCTAATCCTGTAGATTCCTAATGAGATTTTCCATGACTGAATCATCCCTTCTACTATTAAACTCGAGAAAATTTAATGATCTTTGAACTATCTAAATTCAAGCAGGCTTATCCATAATATAGGTTATTAATGCCTTAAAGAAAATCCACCACCTCTCCATCGGAATAGTGAATCTTTCCATTGAGGACTCACTACTGGATCCATTATCATTGTTTACTTAAGTGCCACCAAAAATGATCAATTTTTTTAATTTATTAGTGCAATCAATTAATGTCCTGACATTGCTTGCTTTTTCATGAATCGAACTCCATACTCGAGAGGATTGAGATACAAAACCCAAATAGCTTGCTAAAATTATGATGATGGGATAAGTGATAAAGTATGAGATCATTGGTCCTGAGTAATTAAACCTTCTTCTAAAGGAACTTGTTGATTTTCTATTGAGTCTACCACTTGGTTATTCTGTTTTCTGATATGATAGAATTCCACACTTTTGAATTTTTAAATTTGTAGGAAAATTCAAGGTATTGTAAAAGGAAGATCATTTTCTAAAATCTCTTTAGAATTGATATTTTTTTGAATTACCATCATGGAGTCCCCATAAACTATCAAATGTAAGATGTGTCTGGTTATTGCTATCTTAAGGCCTTTCCAAAATGCCAAAAAATATTCTTTATTATTAGTTTCTCTTCCTAAACCCTAGGATAATTGCATCTATACTTCTACATTAAGGCGAATGATGACCCCTCCCTCTCCTATCTCCCCATAATCTCCCTTCGAAGCCCCATCACAGAAAACATTATGTCATCCCTTATTGAGCTTACATTTTTGAAATTGTTCCTTATCTAGTCTTATGATATTCAGATTCTCATGGTGTGTGTACCGAATCTTCCAGCATGATTATGATGAGTCCCCATATGAAGCCACTCATTTTAATTTATTAACAAGTTATCCAATTATGAAGGATCATATCCCTTAGAAGTAATGGATTCGAAGAGCAGTAAAACTAGCTTAGGTGTTGTTAATATAACATCAGGCTTTACATGCTTGAAAATAGCTTGGTTATGGGATAGCCAAATGGACCAGACAAATATTTGGGAACAACCACCAAACATCTTAGTGATGCAGATTCTGAACTTTACAAATGAGGAATTAAAATTTCCATTTTTCAAACATTTTGATCTTATCCACTGAGATACATTGTATATTTCTAATTGGAGTGAAAGAAAGACTTTATACCTTAATGGATAAGGAGCATTGCTGAAAAACATGCTTAATATCTTCTTTAGAAGACCATATAGAGAACAACATGTGGGAACTTGTATTTTCCTCTTTTTTGAGTTCTCAATTGTCAGGATTTTCTCATGGACTAGCTCCTAGCAAAATAAATTCACTTTCAAGAGACCATCTTTGTTCGATATTTTTCTCCATATGCTATTAATTAGAGGATGCAGGAGTTGTTGCACTAAAGATTCATAGCCATTTTTTTACTATATAGAAACTATCTTTTCAACCCTTCCATACTCTATGATCAAGACAGTTGGTTGCGTCTAGTACAAATCTGTTAAGAGATTTGGTCAATGTAATCCAATGATTTTGAAGTTTGGAAGGGAAATATTGGCAGTATCAGTAGATCTATTGAATACTTTCATCCCACCTTTATATATCTAATAATATATGAAATACCTTCTCTTCCTTCCACTTTGCTATGTGTCGCACTCCTCGATATTCATTTACAAAGGCTTCCTATGAAATTTGATCCTTCCATAGATGAATGTGCGCTTCATTCTCTATATGCCATTCCAAGTTATCAAGGAAAATGGAAGTCACTGCTATGAAAAGTTTCCATATCTTTGAACCTCGATTTGTCCATATTTCTTGTTCAAGCCTAATTAATCTATTTTCATGAAAGTATTTTTGAAGGAAGGCCAATTTCCACCATTCCTACGAGTTCGAGAGGAGGAACCATACATTCTTTTCTGACAATGCTAAATTCATAAATTCTCGATCCTTTATAGGGATTCGTCCAAGTTTTTTTGGCAACAACATTGTGTTCCAGTTTAGAAGGTGAAACCAATTTTCATTTTTTTTAACACCTTTCCATTAAAAAATTCTCAATAAACTGCTAGTTTGATTAATAATGAACTTTGGAGCTAGCAAGCCCAAAACCGTATACATTGATAAAGATGAGAGAACATGTTTGATTAGAATAACCTTACCTACCACATTTTTCTAAATTTACCCATAACTTTTTCCCAATCCTCCCCATTGGATGTCCATAAGGAGATGGGATTACTAAGATATGTAAATGACCACCATTCATGCACCACTGGGAAATCTAATATTCAAGATATCTTTGTCAAAGTAACTTCAAAGCAATTCTATCCAAATAACTAGATTTTCTTTTTATTTAACATCCCTCTAGATAAGTTTAGATATGTATCTATTTTTCTTTTAATCAATAGGCTATGATTCTAGAGGCACCTCCAAGAAAAAGGGTATCATCAATAAACTAAGAGTGATTAATCCCTTTACCATTATGAGCTAAACATAATCCCATTAAATTTCCTTCTTGCCTCACAAATTCCAAATTTCGACTAAGACTCTCAACCATGATGAGAAACAAAAGAGTAGATAAAAGACACCCTCTCTATATCTCTCCCTTTATCTCTCTATCTTGCTCTTGCTCCCTCTCTCTCCCTCCTCTATTTTTATATCTTTATCCCTTCCTCTATATTCATCTATATCTTTGTCTCACCAATCCAATCTCTCTCTCTCTCTCCCCCTTTCCCTCATGTTTCTCCTTATTCCTCTTTCTTTCCTCTCCACTCTCTCCATCCCTCCCTCTCTCCTTTTCACTGAATCTTTATATCCACCACCCTTTCTCTCTCTCTTATTCCCTCTCTATGTCTCTATTATTCCACTTTTTATCCCTTTATCTCATCTCTCAATTCCCCCTTCTATCTCTCTTTTCTCTATGTCTCCTTCCATATATCTCTTTCTCTCTCTCCACTCTATATCTCTTTATTTCCATTTACATATTTATATGTGTTGCTCTATCCCTTCTTCCCTCTTTTGATTTATCTACATCCATATCTCTCGCCCTCATACCCTCACTATATATCTCAATCTCTCCCCCATCACCGCTCCATAAAATGACATGGATATTCCAATAGATAGTTTGTCAAAACATATCTGATAATATTATATAAAATACTAAGATTTTACACTATTACAGTTTATTAAGCTTTAAGATCTATGGATTTAACTATAATTATTGCATGCTTGCTAATATAAATTATGCCAAAAAGTAGAGAATGACAAAATAATTTCACACACACATAAGACACAAGATATGATCTGTAGGAAACCCTTTCGAGAGAAAACCCAGCTGGAAGGTGAGGTCGCTTCACTCTCTTTCTATGTCAAGGAATATGGCTGGAGGTACAAAGAAGTAATGATTATGGTTTGGGGTTGCTATAGTGCACATATCCTCTCTATTTTATCTTCCTCCTATCTCTCCTAGCTATGTTTGCTCAACTAAGGAACAAAACTCTCTAGAAGGAACATAATGCCTCTTCCTCCTAGTGGCCTAGTTATAACATAGCTCAACAACCTACTAGTGGTTAAATTTGACTACATCAACTCTTAACTAGAGTTACAATATATACTCTTCTAGAGTCTTTTACATCACAAAACCATGGCTATCCCATTTTCCATAAATAATGGGGGACGATGTGGCATCCTCCCAAGCTATAGGTGTGAGAACAGGAAAGTCAACTTCTAAGTGGCCTAACTTTTTCATACACACTCTGATTCACACACTTCTTGTGCCATGTGGAATATCTTTGTGTGTAGAATAACATGAAAATATGTTATGCCAAATAGGAAAAAAAGTTCCCCAAAAAACATTTTTGGTTCTTGAAAATGCTCCCGAAATGTTTCAAACCCTCTTTTACCAAACTGGGTCCCAATAGTAAAAATTTTCCTGTGGGTTGATTCCTCCACTTCTTCCACTCCAAATGCATTGATATGGATGAAAAAGAATACAATGATCCAATTTATATCAATAATTGTCTCTCTCTATCTGGATCTTACTCTCTCTCTCTGTCTCTCTCTTCTTTCCTCCACTTCATTCCCCTTCACATTACTTTCCTCCCTCGCTATATTCATGTCTACCTCTTTTTCTCACCACCCCGCTTCTCTCTTTCCCTCCACCTCCCTCTCTCTCCCTCTTTTTTCCCCTCTTTCCTTATTTATCTCTCTCTCTCTCTCTCTCTCTCTCTCTCTCTCTCTCTCTCTCATCCTATTTATCATTCTCTTCCCCCATGTATCATATCAATATTTATCACTCTCCCCGTCCTCTCTCTCTCTCTCTCACATGTCACACACAAACATGAAAAATTTTAGGGGCGAATTTTCGCCCTTGGGTTAAATTAAGGGGTTTTATATTTTTATTGGGCGAATATTTTGTATCATAGTTCATTGTTACAAATCACCTCAAATTTATTTTATAAAAAAATTAGGTATGGAGGTTAGCCCACCTTATTTTAAGGGAGAGGGTAAAAAAAGTAAATTTAGTCCTTGAAATTAGGAGTTATAATCTTCCATTCACCCTTATTTTCAAGAAAATGTATTTATGATAGTTAAATAAAAATATAAATACAGTGGAGGTATGATAAATAAATAAAACATTTTTTTTATGCTTACTCAAAAAGAATGGTAAATAAATAAAAATACAAATAAACTAGAGGTATGACAAATAAATAAAACCTCTTTTTATATTTAGTCCATAACCCTCTTTCTATTTAAGAAGGCTCAAAAATGAGGTTTCATTTAAGTGAATCCTATGGGCCAAATACCATATTTATGAAAGAGGTATGGTAAATTAATAAAAATATAAATAAACAAGAGGTATGGTAAATAAATAAAACATTTTTTTTATATTTACTCCATATGTCACCTTATACTTATGAACATGCAAGCGTGTAAATAAATAAAAATATAAATAAAGAGGTATGGTAAATAAATAAAACCTCTTTCTATATTTAGTCCATAACCCTCTTTCTATTTAAGAAGGCTCAAAAAAGAGGTTTTATTTAATTGAATCCTATGGACCAATTACCATATTTATAAAATAGGTATGGTAAATTAATAAAAATATAAATAAACGAGAGGAATGGTAAATAAATAAAACATTTTTTATATTTACTCCATAAGCCACCTTATATTTACGAACACTAAAAAAGTGTGTTATATTTAGGTGAAGCCTGTGGGCCAAATACCATTGGCCAAATTGTTATTAATACCGTGCAAAAAAACATTATTAACCCTAATATTAGTATTAATAAAAATAAAGATGGCACATGATATTAACCCATGGTATTCACATGGAATGTAGCTTATTTAAAGGGGGAAATTAAACTAGCATAGATCCATCTTTACTCTGGATCAAATATCGTGATATGCACAGTAACATAGAGTGAAAAATATTTGATCCCTCTCAGTGCTTGGTAGATCAAGAGTAAAAATGGATCTTGTAATTTAATGTCACTTAAACATTTTAACTTGGTTAAAACTAGCATTTGCACCAGATGTTGCAAAGGAAACACCATAAGGCATAAATTGAAGAAAGCAAATAGAGCAAAAAAAATACTTTGATAAAGAATAAGAATATATTGAACACTCAAATCAATGCCCCATTAACCGGAACCACTTAGTAGACATTCCATACAAAATGGGCATATGATCCAAGAACATTGGTGCATAAGAGAGCCAATTAGTCAGGTAACATAAGTATAAATGGTT
>APFE031689486.1:0-13617 GCA_000404065.3 Pinus taeda
CCTTGTGGTTCTTCTGATTGCTCTGTCTTCGAGATCAAGGCCAAAAATGTAGAATTCAGGGTTGGGTGAATTCTTTTGGTACATCTGGACTCCTCCACTAATTTCACTGTGTCATCACCTAGGAAGGACCAAGTCGCTTGGAAGAATTCGACAGTGAATCTTTCTGGCCCTGGTGCTTTTTTTCTCACCATATTCCTAATTACCTCTTCCACCTCTACTTTAGATATTTCTCTTAATAGAGCCAAGTTCTGGTCTTTTCTCATCAAATTGGGGATATGTTGTAGAATTTTATTAATATTATCTCCCCTTCTAATGTTTGGCTCTATCAGGAGCCCTTTGAAGTGTTGTACTAACAGATTCTCCATTTCTTCCTTTTGGATGAGGCGATTTCCTTGCTGATCCATTAAGGAGAAGATTTTGTTCTGCTGCTTGTGTTGTATCATTGCTTTGTGGAAGAACCTTGTGTTTCTTTCTCCTTATTTTAATCATTGGATTCTTGATTTTTGTTTCCATGGGACTTCTTCTTGTTGTCATTTTTCTTCCAATTTGTTAATCAGTAACCCTTCCTCTTCTGCAAGCCCTTAACGTCTACCCTCATTGATTATTTGTTGCTATACTTTCTTCATCTTTGTTTGGATTATCTCCTGTTCCTTCTATATATTACCGAATTCTCCCTTATTCCATTTCTTTATTTTACCTTTTAGATATTTTAGTCTAAGCTAAAAGGTGTGTATCTGGTTGCTTCCTCCTATCTCATTCTCATTCCCTTTCCACCATTCCTTCATTTTTACTATTAGTGTCGGTTCGCTTAGCCAAAATGCCTCAAACCTAAAGGGTCTATTTTGATTTCCTTGATTCATTTCTACTTATATTTTAATAGGCCAACGGTCTGATCGTAGGCATGGAAGAATTGATGCTTCATAGAATATGTCTTTGCCAATGAAGTGTTCTATTGCCAAGAATCTGTCCAGCCGAGAGGCTATCTGTCTGCTCCCTCCCCTTCAATTGTTCCATGTATATTTTTCATTTATATTTGGGATGTCTACCAATTTTAGTTCTTCTTGAAGATCTCTGAATCTCTCCATTTCTGACTCTTCTCTTTGCAATCCTTCTCTTTTCTCCTCTGTTGAGGTTGTCAAATTGATGTCCCTTGCTATCAGCCAGAGTATTTCATTGTGGAGTTTACCAAGCTTCTATATTTGTTGGAGGAAATTCCCTTTTTCCACTGGAATATGAGGGCCATATACTGCAGAGACTAAAAAACATTCTCTGTTTCGTATTAGATAGAACCGCCCTGTGAGGATTCTTTTCATACCCACCCAATAGTCTACTGTGATCTGTGCTGGGTTCCACAATATTTTTATACCTCCTGCACTACCTTTCGCATCTATGGTCATGCATTCACACTTTGGTTTTATTTTTCTTAGTATGTCCTCCATTCTCCCTCCTGTAATTTTTTTTCTTCTAGTAGCATAAGTTGAGGTTTTTCTTTTCTTAGTCTCTCAATTAATTGTCTTTGCTTTCCTCTGCTGTTGAGGCCTCTTATATTCCAGGATGTAATTATAATTGGGTTACTTGGTTTATTTGTTGAAATACCACCGATAGTGGTACTACCCTCCCTGTATTCACCAACATTTCTCCCATAATTTATATAGATTCCTGTAGGTTTCTTCGGCCTCTTTTCTTTCCACCTTTCATTTTATTTGAGTAATCTTGGGAATTGTCTTGGTGCATCCCGAGTTGTTTTGCCATCTCCACGTTCCCCTCCCCCTGTTTAACTTGATACTGCTGGAATGTTTCTCTGTATAGTTGCTTTTGGTCTTCTATAATGGATCACTCATCTAGGTGTCTCCATTCATTCAACAGTTTCCTTAGCACCTCTTCTTCCATGCTTAGTTCTTCTCCCCTACTTGTATCTATTTCCATTGTAGTGTTATTCATGTTCTCTCTGTCTCCCTTCTCCTCCTTCTCTGTCGGCTCACTTTGGGATTTCCTCTTAGGTTTTAGCTTGCCTTGACTCGAGCTGCTTTCCTTTCCTTTTTCCCCTGATAGTCCGTTATTTGGACCTTGTTATCTTCTTCTTCTCCTCCTTGTAACACATCAAAGCTATTTGTTCTGTTTGACTGAGCTTGATGTCCTTTTTTCCACCCGCTGGAATTCGCTCTTATTTGTCTTCTCTTACTTTTCACTTCTTGAAAGCCTTCCTTATCTTCTTGATTTTTTCTCTATTATTTATTCATGTTCTCTCCCTCTTCTATATTCAGAGGGCACTCCTTAAATCGGTGGCCATACTCATGACATCCTATACATCTGAATGGGATGTGTTCATAATCTAGGGTTTGCCGCCAGACCCCTTCATGGTACTCTAGTTCCACTGTGTCTGGGATGGGTTTAGCTATATTCATGTATACACATATTATGGCATATGAAGTATATCTTCCTTTTTTTTGTCGTTTTTAGTATTTTGACAAATCTGCCTATCATATTTCCTATGCCCTCTAGTATCTATGGGTCCTAGAAGTCCATTGGAAGGCCAAATAACCTAACCCACACCGAGGCTGCCAGAAAGTTTTCCTTGTCTGGGTCATAGCATTCTTCCAAACATCTCATAAACAATCTAACATTATAATGGAACTAAGGAGTCATAACATTCTTCCCAACATCTCATAAACAATCTAGCATTATAATGGAACTAAGGACCATTTTCAAATACTTTTTCTTTGTCTTGAAAGTTCGAGAATATTACTGTGAAGAAGCCTCTAGCTCCCAGCTTGAGCTCGATATGGCCTCAGGGCTGCCATTTTTGTTGAATCCATTTGGTGAGGTCCTTTTCTGTCGGCCATACTTCGATGAACTTGCATACTAGCGCGTTGTCTTTCATGTAACTTCTATATTGCTCTAGTTTGTTCATATGTATGATGAATCTCAATTTCTCCATCGCACATGGTAAACATTTACCTCTATTGCCTGCCTGCCATCTCGCTCAGAGGACCGGTCCTGACACTTTGTTTGTTTCTCCTTCTTATTTCTGGTTACTTGGGTTCTAGCATGATTCCCTTGCCGCTGTGTCTGCTAAGAGGGGATCTCTCCCCCCCCACCCCCTTTCCTCCTCTGTTATTTTGATCTTGTTCCTAGTCTCTTGGGTTTGTAGGTTTTCAACAGTCTGCAGGTTTTTGGGGACATGGTTTCATTTATCTCATGGCTACGTCATCATCAAGGTTGCAAAGTCATTCCAATAATGAAAAGAATATTTGTGTGAATTGTAATTGAATTATATAATTATATATATATATAATATATATTATAAAATATATGTTATAATATATAAATAATATATATATTATATATATAATAAATATAATATATATTTATAATTATAATAAATATATTTATACAAACATATACAATCTACCATAGAATACATAACATACACATATATATTTTAACATGATTACAATTAAATAAGAAATTAAACATTTTTTAGTTATTGTATAATCAAATTTATAATATAATTAAAAAAATCATTTTTCATTATTATTAATAGCAAGATCTATTTTACTCGAGATCCTTCAGCAACCAGATGGGATCAAATCTTAAGAGTTCAAAACCTTTGAGTGTGGAAAACTTGAGAAAATTTACACCCTTGAAGATTTATCCCTCTAAGAGCTCATAGATCCCGAATATTTAAGATAGATCTAGATTGATTTAATTATTAATAATTATAATTATTAATTTTATTTTTAATTTAATTTTTTATTTTTATATAACTTGATTGCATCAAAATGTTTAGATAACACAACATAACATGATATTACAACATCTCTTTCATAGTGGCTTCCAAAATGTTCAACTCAAAAGTGTAATAAATTAAATTATAAAAAATTATAAAATATTTTGAATATGAAATGAGAGATGGTTGTTTGGGAGGTGTACTAATAAGCCATGGTATTGTAACAAATCTCATTCATATCTTAATAATATCTATGATAAAAAGGGGGTGAATATCCGTGGTTAAAAATCTTATTATATTGTGAATATTAAGTTTCTATGTACTCATTAATGAAATTTAAATATGGTAAATTATTATTTTAACTTAAAATGTATCTTAATTATTAGCTACTATATATATCTTATAATTTTAATGTGATAGGGGGTTTAGATATAGCTTAAAAGTAATTATAATTTTTTTTATGAACCACATTAGATGGTTCGAAACGTAGACCAAATAACATTGATGTCATTAATCCGAAAGACATGCTTACTATATTATGGATCACAAAATCCTAAGAACTAACAATAGAAAAAGTTATAAAATTAACTTCAAAATTGTTTTTAGGCATGTTGTATTGATGAGTCACAACATTAGCCCATGGTATTGTTATAAAGCCTATTTACAAGTTAATAATATAATGGAGATATCTTTTGGCTTAATCACATCTTGTCATCTAATATGGTTCATCCTCAAGACAAAAGTGACAAAAGTTAAAAAATTAATCGATCCATAATGTAAATAGTAAATATGCATTTGCCTCCAAAATTAGCAGTTGAGAATTATTCATTAGGAGTTAGTTATTATGAGAATGTAATTAATATTATTTTGGTATTGAATTAAACTAAATTAATATTCAATTATAAATTATGAATTATCTGTTATGAAATAATGGTAGGAGTTACCCTTAGACATAAGGGGTTAAAACAATTGAAATAAGCAGTAGTCTATAACGCGACTTTTTGAAAGCTTTTCTGGCGTATTTTTCCGGTCAAAATCCGGCAGCAATTCATTGGAATCCCAAGTTTGATAGCTAGTTTCTGCACAATCAATGGCTCCCAGGGGTTTTCCAGGGCGCTGAATCCAAATATGCAGTTAAAAACCATTTTAACTGCTAAAAATCAAAATTTAACCTCATTTCTTCCGCCGGATTCCGTCACCGGAATCTCCAAAAAGTCGCATTATAGACAACTCCTTGAAATAATAATAACTAATTAAAACACACACGCTAGCGCACACACATATATATATTAAATTAAAAATAATTGAATAGGTTAATGCTAATATTTAATTATTAGAATATGAATTAATATAATTGTTTATAAAATCATATTATTATTATTGGGTTGAGAGGTGTTCTACAACCCAGTATAGGTTAGATGTGTAGATGTAATTCAAGTATGTAAACAATTTTAAATGTTGGCCTAATTAAAAAATAAAAATAAAAGTTAAAAGCGATATTAGGGATGAGTGTAAACATTTAAATGTTGTCTCAATAATAATAAAAAGTTAAAGTACAAAATAATAAAATTCAGTTTGTTATATTTTGATTTTGTTATTAACTTTTGAATAGGCTTTGTTACAATACCGTGGCTTACTAATACCACATGCCCAAAAGCCATAACCTATTTCACCCTTACAATATTTTATAACAATACAAATTCTTAATCATGAATATTCATCCCCACTAGACTGTGGATATTATTAACTTGTAAAAAATAGCTTTGTTACAATACCATGGTTTATCAATACCACATGGCCAAAACACATAACTTATTTCACAATCAAAATATTTTATATCAGTATGAAAATATTCTTAACCATTGATTTTCACTTACACTTTATCATGGATATTATTAACTTACAAATATGCTTTGTTACAATACCATGGGCCAATAACATGGCTTTCAATACCACATGCACAAAAAAACATAACTTATTTCACAATCAAAATATTGTATAAGAGTATGAAAATATACTTAACCATGGATATTCACCTCCACTTTACCATGGATATTATTAACTTGTAAATAGGCTTTGTTATAATACCATGGCTTATCAATATCATATTCCCAAAATATATAACTTATTTTACAATCAAAATATTTTATAACAATATGACAAAATTCTAAACCATAGATATTGACCCCCACTTTTTCCATTGATACTTGTGAAAAGACATTGTTACAATAACATGGGACAATACCATGGGTTATCAATAATGCATGCCCAAAACTCATAACTTATTTGACAATCAAAATATTTTATAACAATATGACAAGATTCTTAACCATGAATATTATTAACTTGTAAATATTTTTTGTTACAATACCATGGGCCAATACCATGGCTTTTCAGTACCACATGCCCAAAAACCATAACTTATTTCACAATAAAAATATTTTATTTTAATTCAATTTTATGATATTTTTTTAATTGAATCTAAAAGGAAAAAATTATAATTAATTTTGAGATATATCTAAACCTTGTATCCTTAGGGCTATGAAAATATTCCCATAGAAATTAAATTAACTTTTAATAAAGTTAAAAATGAGAATACTTTCCTATATAAAGACTTAAAATTTGTAAAAATAAATAATATTATTAAAAATGAGATCCATCCTAACTAAGTATCTAAGTGATGAGAGGAATCAAAGTGACTAACGATACTAGAGGAAAGAGAGTGCATGGTTTTTTTAAGTATTCCATTATTGTATTCTAGTTGACATGATTGATCCAAAATATAGATTCAATATTTTACAACCAATTAATTTTTTTTTTTTTTTTTTAGATATTTTCCTAAACACAGTACAATGGGATCAAAATTAAAAGAGGAAGGGGGAGGGGGAGAGGGGGGAGGCGGTGAGAGAGAAAGGGGGAAAGAACAAATACATAGAGAGATAGAGGTGGAGAGGGAAAGGGAGTGAGAAGAAAGAGATGGAGAGAAAGTGAGGGAGAGAGGAGAGGGGGGAAGACAAAGAAGAGGAGATTATAGAGATAGGGATAGAAGGGGAAGAGAGAGAGGGATGCACAAATATGGAGGGGAGAGAGAGATGGAGAGAGGGATGGAGATGGTGACAAAATGTGTGTGTGTGTGTGTGTGTGTGAGAGAGAGAGAGAGAGAGAGAGACAAGGAGATAAGGAGAAGAGAGAGAGGAGACAGACAATGAGAGAAGGGTAAGAGAGAGAGAGGGAGACACAAAGATGGAGTGGAGAGAGAAAAGGAGAGAGGGTTGGGGATAGAGACAAAGTTCAAGGGACTAGAGAGAGAGAGAGAGAGAGAGAGAGAGAGAGAGAGGGGGGGGGGGGGGGGAGATAGAGGTAGGTGGGAGAGAAAGGAAGAAAGATAGGACTCAAGAGAGATAAGGAGAAAGAGTTGGAGTTGGAATGGGAGAGAGAGGGAGGGAAGAAGAAATACATAGAGGGAGAAAGGCGGAGAGGGAGTGAGAGTTACAAGGGAGCAATGGAAAAAGAGTGAGAGAGAAGAGCAGTACGGAAGAGAGAGGGAGAAAATGGGCACAGAGATAGAGAAGGGGAAGAGAGGGAGAGGAAGAGATAGTTAGACATAGCTAGAGAATGTGTATGTTTGGGGGTTTAGATAGAGAGAGGGAATAAGAAAGAGACACATAAATGAAAATATAGATATTATATATTATTATATAAGGAGCCTAGATCCATCTTAACCCCGGATCTATCAAGTGTCTTGAGAGATCAAATCTCTCAGGGTGTAATCATTTCCTCAAGTTTCACACTAAAAAAATAGTTTTGCACCTCGATAGATTGGATTCATCTCGGTGCTTGATAGATATGAGGTTAAGATGGATCTAGGTTGGTTATATCATTCTTTTCACAATATAATTGATAATAAAAAAGGGAGGGAAATCAAGAAGAGAGGGAAGTTGCTCCTGCTTAATTTTTCATTATCTTGTTGAGATTGATTGCTTGTTTCTCAATCTGAATGCCCTATCTTAGCTTCCCATGATGGAAATTATCAACCCTTGTGATGAACCACATTAGATGGTTCTAAACATCAACTAAATATTAATGATACGATTAATGTGAAAGACATCTTCATTATCATTATGGATTACAAAATTACAAAATTTTAAGATCTACCATATTAATTATGCCGCAAGGCATTCCCTTTGAAATGAACTCCCTCTCTTGCCCACTTGTCATCATTATAGGCCATAAGATTATGTTTTAGATGATTTAAAATAGTTCCACCATTGGATGAAGGGAAAGTAGTTACAATTCATTGCAGAGTATCAAGGATGCTATTTGATTAAATTAACATGCCATGGCAATGGTTGCGCTTGCCAATGGCAATGGTTGCACTCACCACTGCAACCACAACAGCCACAGCTGCACTGAAACATCAAAATGATTCTGATACCCATATCTATACATCCATTGCTGCTAATGACAACCCCAAAGGTTACCCATTAGCGGAACACATGCCTCATTTTGGATTTCTTACTCAACGAATGTGGGTTGCACTAGTCTGAGCTTTCAAGAATCCTCAAAGTAAGGCCAACCTTTGTTAGAACGAGATCCACTTCTACAGCCCAGCAAGACATTCAGTTCTTGACAAATTTGGGATTCACGAATGACTGGGTAAGGAACCTCATTACCAGAAACCCATCTATTCTCGCTTTCAATGTTGATCGGCTGTTGAAATCCAAGTTTGAGTGAATGAAAACACGTGGTCTCACTGCCCAAGACATAAAAATTGCCTTATCTCGGGCACCCATATTTATTAAATGCAGTATAGAGGAACTTATGTGTCCTAACATGCAGTATCTTCAAAATCTGTTAGGAATAGAGGCCGATGTTTCCAGGGTTTTTAAATGGGCACCTCACATTCTAGTCAGTAGTAATATGCCATGACTTTTGGAAAAAAATGAAGTATTGTGCAACTTTTGGCCTCCTAGAAGATGAGATGAATGAGATTTTCAGCAGAAACCCATATATACTAAATGTTTCCATGGATAAGGTGCAGAAGAACATGGATTTTTTCATGCACACTGCAGGGCTTCCTGCAAAGTTTGTTTTATCATATCCTAATTTAGCGTCTCATTGCAGCTTGGTGTCTAGGATCAAGCCTTGCCACAAGGTGTGGAGTGTTATTAGTGCTATGCAAAACACTGAAAATTCAATTACATAACCCTTTAACAACCTCTAGCTAGCTATATCTTTTCACATTTAAAAGAGTGTTACTTGTTTGATACATTTTCATAAAGTGAGTGCTTTTTCTTTTTCTATGGCATTTGTAAATTGTTTCATTTTTCTGATTAATAGGAGAAATTACATTGATAGTAGAAATCACAATGTAAGAAAAAAAATCTTCTTTTATTTATTTACTAGAAAAATCTAAAAGCCTTAAAATTTCATTGAAGTCAACCTTGCAATAAAGCAGTCCCAAAGGTATTTGATGTTAGGTAACACTCTCATTCGTACTTTGTTGCCTTAATGCTTGTTGTCTAGCGCTGACACCAGTATGCCAATTAGTAGCACAGTTAAATCTCATAGCAATTTTCCCTCAAAAGTTTGTTCATGGACCGTAACAGCCTTGGATTTCTTCTCAGTGGCACATTGTTCTCCATATATCAATATGAATGCAGACAGATATCAATAACCAAAGAGGCAATAGAATTTGTGATTCAGATTTTGGAAATTTGGACTCCATACGTTCATTAATGAAATAGATCAAACACTATAACATCATCATTCCTGAATTCTAGGTCACTCCGAACCTATTGCTGAACTCCACCTGCAAATGAGATAAACTATCTCACATTGTCCATCACACAGTCCCTCTGTATGATAAAAGTGATCAGTATCAATTTGCATGCATGAATTGGTGTATTTCATTTCATTTGATAGTGTATGTAGAGGACAGAGGAAACATATAGAGTTCTACATGTATTCTACAATTTTCTCCTATCCTGAATCCCAACTAATTACTTGTTCATTTTCTTGTCTTGCAATATTATAATTTATGGGGTCATTGTTCTCCATATATAAATCTGAATGCATATAGATATCAATAACCAAAGAGGCAATATAATTTGTGATTCATATTTTTGAAAGTTGGACTCCATATGCTCATTAATGAAATATATCAAACACTATAACATCATCATGTAATATTTTATAAGTGGTTGGATTATCAGCTCTTGAGAGGGTAGTTAAAGTTTAGGTTTTTTTTTTTTTTTGGTGCAACATAATGTGGATGTTTAAACCCGAGTCTTTTTTTGGAGCAATATGAAACATAAAAGGAAGGAATGATGGATGGACCAATCTTGAGAATCAATTCGAATGCTTGGTTAGATTTGCTGGTATCCCATGGAACAAGCCACACATTTCATGTATATTATGATAAAATAAAGTGACTTAAGGAATTAAAATAAGCATGCTCTGATGGACGGGTTTTTTTCTTAATGACTTTTACATTATGGAAAACCTATGCATGTCGAATATTCTCATCAAAAATTAGCTTTGATGCTTGAATGTAGACAATGCCATAGGCTAGCATGCATTGATGCGATAGAAAATAGTGGGTAAGAAGAAAATTGATAGATACAGGTAACAGTTCTCTGAACAGTATGATGGAAGTGAAAAGACCCTACTTTAGATATAGGTTATAAACTTCATAGCTTCCCGAGTTCTGGGTCACTCCTAACTTATTGCTGAACTCCACCTGCAAATGAGATAAACTATCTCACACTATCCATCACACACTCCCTTTGTACGATAAAAGTGATATCAATATCAACTTTCATACATGAATTGGTAATAGATAGAGGTCTGGTTTTTAACTTTTCATATTTGGCATGTATTCTACAATTTTCTCTTGTCCTGAATCCAAGCCAATTACTTATTCATTTTCTTGTCTTGCAATATTATAATTTATGGGGTTATAAAGCCTTTGCAGGTTCTGTGACACACTTCTTGGAAAGACAAATGTTTTACTAAGAAAAGATACGTCAATAGACTCTAAAGTCAAATCATTATCTAGTAAATGCTAATAAGCAAAGTCATTTCTACGAATCCATTATGTGCAAGAAAATACCAAGGGGAAACACTACGTTTCCATCTGAATGTACATGCCAGAGCCCCAAATGTTATGCACAAGCATCGCATAGAAAGAACCTTGATGACAAAATTTTCTAGTATAGGTTGTAACATTCCCACTAATATTTTGAAGGTGAATTATCATGTAATTTACACAATAACTATAGTTGTTGCAGGTAAAAAAATTCCTTTGATTGGAACTCGATTATCAAAAAGCAGTTCTTATTTAAGCAAATAAAAGCATATGTAGCTCATTTTGATGGATCTGCCATGAACATATTCAAAATGGTATCTCTGCTCGTATATAATCTGTCCGAATATTTTATTGGCAATGCTTTATAAATAATATTAAATTAATATTTATAAAAAAAAAATATAATAAGAAACCCGAGCACAAAATCAAGAAACATCTTTTTTAAAACATGAATACCAAGTAACTAATTGAGAACATGCCTATTCCAACCCTCATGCCACAGAATTATTTGAACTTTACAGTGGAAAACCTACCCTCTTGTAAATGAAAACGCACAATGGTTTCTGGTTTGGTCATAGTTAGATTGTATTGCCTTTCTCTTGATGATTAAGTGCATTAACCAAGGGATCGTCTATTGGTTAAGATCCAGTGTCATGATCCTTGTTTGTTCACCAGTAATATTGCGACTATAATTCATTAGCGAGGATAGACTGATCGAAAATCCATTAAACAATTCTTTTCCAGAAATACTCAACAACTATGAAAGCCTCTAGTCACTTGTAGACATGAAGATTTTTAGTTTGTCTGAATTATGGTTAATTGGTTAAAGTAAATGCCCAATCCCATTGGCATGTGGGGACCTCTTAAATACTTATATCCTTTATAGTCTTTAAAGTGGCATGAATTGTTTGTTTTCTTATCAGCGATTGTTGTTTGAATCAATTAGTATTGCTACAGACACTATTTAATATAGAAATGCATTGTTGGTCACATTGCACAACCTTTAGAAACTTTATGCCCAAGTGCACTTGCTATGTTAGTAGCTTGCAAGAACTACTGTAGAAATATGGAGAAATCAAATAGAATCTTGATGACGAAATTTTCTAGTATAAGTTGTAACATTCCCACTGATATTTTCAAGGTGGCTTATCATGTAATTTACACAATAACTATAGTTGTTGCAGGTAAAAAATTTCCTTTGATTGAAACTTGATTATCAAAAATCAGTTCTTGTTTAAGCAAATAAGAGCATATGCAACTCATTTAGATGGGTCTGCCATGAACATATTCAAAACGGTATCTCTGCTCGTATACAATATGTTCGATTTTTTTGTTGCAAATGCTTTATAAATAATAAATATTTATAATAAAAAATATAATAAGAAAATTGAGCACACAATCAAGAAACATATTTTTCAAAACATGAATACCAAGTAACTAATTGGGAACATGTCTATTCCAACCCTCATGCGACATAATTATTTGAACTTTACAATGGCAAACTTGCCCTCTTGTAAATGACAAGGCACAATGGTTTCTGGTTTGGTCAAAGTTAGATTGTATTGCCTTTCTCTTGATGATTAAGTACATTAACCAAGGGATCGTCTCTCTGTTAAGATCCAGTGTCATGATCCTTGTTTGTTTTCCAGTAATGTTGCGACTATAATGCATTGGTGAGGATAGATAGATCGAAAATCCATTACACAGTTCTTTTCCAGAAATACTCAACAACTATGAAAGCCTCTAATCACTTGTAGACATGAAGATTTTTAGTTTGTCTGAATTATGGCTAACTTGTAAAAGAGAATGCCCAATCCCATTGGCTTGTGGGGACCTTTTAAATTCTTCTAACCTTCATAATCTTTAAAGTGGCATGAATTGTGTGTTTTCTTATTAGTTATTGTTGTTTGAATCAATTAGTATTACTGCAGACACTATTTAATATAGAAATGCATTTGTTGGTCACATTACACAGCCCTCAGAAACTTTATACGTGAGTGCACTTGCTACGTTAGTAGCATGCAAGAACTACTGTAGAAATATGGAGAAAGAAGATATGAGGAACACACTGTGGATGGTCCCATCCATGTTGGCCTTGGTAGATTGATTTATGACTAGGCTTCTCTGAGATATGTTGAGGAAATTGCACAGGGGATGAGGCAACAACTGGAAATTTTGAAACATCAAAAATGATTCTCATACCCATATCTCTACATCCATTGCTGCTAAGGACAACCCCACAAGTTACCCAATAGCAGAGAACACATGCCCCATTTCATATTTCTTACTCAACGAATGTGGGTTGTGCCTATCTAAGCTTTTAGGAATCCTCAAAATAAGGCCAACCTTTGTCAGAACGAGATCCACTTCTACAGACCAAAAAGCCATTCGGTTCTTGATAGATTCAGGATTCACGCATGATCGGGTAAGGAACCTCATTACCGGAAAGCCATCTATTCTCGCTTTCAATGCTGATCGGCTATTGAAATCCAAGTTTGCGTGGATGAAGACACAGGGTCTCACTCCCCAATATATAAAACTTGCCTTATCTTGGGCACCTAGATTGATTAACTATGGTATAGAGAAACTTTTGTGTCCTAATATGCAGTATCGTCAAATTCTGTTTGGAACAAAGGCTGATTTTTCCAAGGTTTTTAAATGGGCATTGTTATCACCCCAAGAAACTCTCCTAGGTTGTAGCTCAGAGATGCTCGGGAACATAAAAATTCAACTTATTGTTGCAAATGGATGAATGGAAGGAATGATGCTTGTTCAAGCCAGATAACCACTTCTACTT